>VIYQ01001824.1:0-31952 GCA_009928355.1 Chlorella sp. CH2018 | reverse complement strand
CTCCCCCTCAACCATCAACCAGAATGCCGCCCATGAGCCACGTATTGCAAGGTATACATGCGACCCTTCTGTGCACCCCATACCTGCGGCCCGAAGCCATGCTGGTGCGCGAGCCGCATGATGCCCAGCTCGTGGCTGCGGTTGATGAAGCGTTCAGTGCTGCCGCCATAGATGCGAAATGCCACAGCCTGCACACCGCCAGCTGTGCCCGTTGCAGCATGTGCGCTCACTTTGAACAGCGCATTGCTGATGCCGCCCGTGATGAACGCAATGTGTATGCAACCATCCTCCAGGCCGCACCAGCCGGGCAGCAGTTGACGGCAGGCGGCCCGGATGGCTGCGTGCAGTTGGATCTCGGGGGCCTGGCCATCGACCACCAGCTCCCCCTGGTGTATCGCTGCCATGGAACTACGCGACAAGGGGATAAGAGAAGAGGAGGCGGTGCATGAGATGATGTGTGCCACGAAGCGGCGTTGCGGCAGGCGGCGCGGGGTGGGAGGGCTTGAGCAGCCGTTGCGGCCATGTCGCCTTGCGGGCCAGCACTTTTACGCTGGGACCCACCACCGAACGGGGCCAGCAACAGCTCACCTGGGGGCCAGCACAGCTCACCTGCACAGCAACTCCGCAGCAAGAGTTTTGTACGCCGAGCCTATTGCGGCAGGGGTTCGCCCTGGCGTTCTGCTAGTGTGTTTGGCAAGGCCGATTCACCGGCGCTCACCGAAGCGAGCTGCCGTGCCCCCAACCCTGGCCGAGTCTTTTGCAAGTAGTTCAATTGAACTGGGAGGCAAGAAACGATCCATTCACGCTTAACCTCGCACTGAGATATTGGTGCTGCCGCCGCCACTGCTGCTGAGCAGCATGAGTGCATCATGATCCTTACCACTCGCAGGCTGCCCGTGGGCTGAGTGGCACTGCTTAGCACTTGGCACTCGATGCAGGGTCGATGCTGGCAGGCGCACGAGTTTCGCTTGCCAAACACCCTACCACTGGACCTCCATTGCAGATGTGAAGCGCTTCCAGGACGTGCACAAGTCGGCGCTGTGGCGGGACAACGTGCTGCGCCTCAAGGCAGCAGATGCTGTGACCCGAGGGCTGCTTGCTTGTCCCTGCTAGCGCAAAGCCACTGGTGGGGAGCCGTCTGCCCGCTTGAGCGGGCATGTCGCCCCTGACCTCCTGACATGTGCCGCCGGTTCCATCGGTGCAGGAGCACAACGGCGAGACGCGGCAGCGGTATGCGCTGCAAGACATCCGCCCCACCGACTACGCCGCCGAGTGCCGCCGCATGATCGCACTCATCGGCACGGCAGCATGAGATGCAGGCGGCGGTGGAGCTGGTGCTTGGTGCCTGCGAAGGTGCACTGATGTGCCCTTGCCTCTGTAACACCGCACTGCGCGACCGGTTGGATGAAAGGTGACAGGGGTGAAGGTTGCAGAGCTCAGCGGGAGGGGGGTGTTGGGAGGACGTTGAGCTCGCAGGAACGGGCGTGTCACTGCCACCCGCCCTCTCTTGCCCGTCTTCAAACCCAACGCACCATTTGTGGAAGGGCAAACAGCCTGCATGCACTGCACCAACAGCGCACATCCCGCTTAGCAGCAGAGTCCTGCAAGTTTGCCTGCCAGTCCATTCCCTGACCGCAGTCTAGCATGGGCAAGCGATGCCGCGGCTGACACCGCCAGCTTCCCTCCTGGGTTGGTTGCACCACTTGCAGCCCTCAGATTACAATCCAGTCGCCCGTGAGGGAAGGTTACACAAGGCCAGTGTACACACAGTTCGCAAAGGGGAGGCGTTGATGCATTCTTCTCATGTGTTGCTGGCTGCTCTTCTTGGTGCCCCGTCCACCCAATAGCACGTTGGTGGCCAGCGCAAAGGCACTGTTGACCAACGGCGGACTCTGAGCTGGGGCAGAACTAGAGCAGAAGCAGGGCTTGCCTGCAGACCAGCAGGGCGGCTTCGAATCAGATACGCAGGTGCCTAGGAAGCATGCCTGGAGTGGAATAAAACGTCCCATTACTGCTTACCGGCTTCCGCTGGCAGGTCAAGGCTGAAAGTCTTGAAACAGAAGGCAGCGCAGGCACAGGCCGGAACTTGGAACGGTAGGTATTGCAAGGATGGTGTAGCAGGGACACAATGTGCATGCACACTAGCCCTGCCAGAGGGAAGGACCTACCGTCGAAAGTGACTGCACCAGCCTACCCTAGTGGGTTTGCCACCAGCACCTAACCACGGTCAGAGCTGCACCGGCACAGATGCCAGGCAGGCACCGAATGCCTTAAGCCTTTGACTCCAGCCACATTTGACAGCTCCCGCCGTAATAAGCGCATGAGATGTCGAGAGCCCGACGACAATGCTTGCCGGTAAGCGCACCGCGAGCCCAGTCGTCGACCCCCATGCCATGCAGCTTGTTTTGTTTTTCGCTTCTAGAAGGGCCTTGAACTAGCGTGTTTGTCAATGTTTCAGTACTAGGACCTGACTGATTAAAAAAGGCTTCAGCGCAGCCCATGCAGCAGGGCGGGCGGCGCAGCACGCGTGCCGCCGCTGGCCCCCCACCTCACCCGCGCCTCACCCGCGCCTGTCACCCTTCTCCTTCTTTCCCGCTCAATTGGGTGTGCAGATTGGTGGCTCGGCGGAATGCTGGCCGCAGTGCAGCGCCCCTCGGCGGTGCAGCGCCCCTCGGCGGCGCGGGGCGGTCTTCGCGCCGTCTCAGCACCGTCTGGTTGCCAGCTGCGGGCGTACATGCGCTCTGCAGGTGATTGGGGGCTGGGGTTTCTCCCAAAACGGAGCTGTATTCAGCGCCGCCTCTTGCAAGCATTGCTTCACTCTTACCCCTCACTTCTAACCTCCTTTGGCAGCGTCTGCAAAGGCGGGGGGCACCAATGCGCGGCTCCAGGCGCGCCGCACTCGCACGCGCGCCGCTGCGGTGAGTGCCAACCCGAACGGGGCCGTGCCTGGTTTTGTTTGAGGCGCCTGTCGCAAGCCAGTGGCATGGCGTGCGCCCACACCACTGTTGCCGCCGGCTCCGCTGCTGGCTGCCGCTCTGTCGAAGGGGCCGCAGACATCACTTCAGTATCGGGTCGCGGCTGCCTTGCTTGTGACTGTCAGCTTGGTGCTCTTCCTGGCTCTTGACCGCAGGTGGTGCTTGCCGCGGGGCAGCCGCTTCGCGTTATGATTGCAGGTGCCCCCGCTGCAGGCAAGGGCACGCAGTGCGCCAAGATCGTTGACAAGGTGGGAAGTTGTCTGTGGCCATCCACCAGTTTCTGGCTGTCCCCTTGTAAATCCGGGCATGTAGCACGCTGCTGTGCTAGACGTGCCATCCCGGTCGGGCTGTCCTTCCTGTAAATCCGGGCCGTGCAGCACGCTGCTGCGGTAGACCCACCCACGTGCTTCACGACGGTGCCTGCTGCAGTATGGACTGGTGCACATCTCTGTTGGCGACCTGCTGCGTGCCGAGGTGGCGGCTGGCACGCCCGCCGGCAAGAAGGCCAAGAGCTTCATGGACAACGGCGACCTGGTGCCCAACGAGGTGCGGCGGCGCTCTGCAAGCGCTGTGCTGCAGCCGTGGATTGGCCCTGCAGCCGTTTCGGCCACCTGGTGCGCCTGCCGCCCCTGCCCCTCCTTGTGGCGTGTGAAAACGCTGCAACCCGGTCAGTCGAGCCTGCCGGGGCAGGTTGCCATTGTGCTGGGGCTGAGCAGTCTGCGCACTGCCCAACTGCCCAGGTTGTGGTGGAAATGGTGAAGAACAAGCTGGCGGAAGATGCAGTGCAGCAGAACGGCTGGCTGTTGGACGGCTACCCCCGCAGGTGTGCCCCCAAAGTGCTGCGATGGGCCGAACTTTTTTGCTGACTTTAGTGTGTGTGTGTGCGCGCGCGCGCCTACCCAACCCCGAAGGCTGCCTCATTAGTCCCACAGCAGTGGCCATGCAGGTGCAGGTTGCACGGTGTTGCAGGGCATCTGGGGGAAGCGTATGTGCTCATTCCGCCCTGCTCATCTGCTTCGTGCCAAATCTCACCTGCTCCCTATGCAGCGGCGAGCAGGCAGAAGCTATTGAGAAGGAGGGCATCCGGCCAGATGTGTTCCTGCTCATCAATGTGAGGCCGCCACAGACAGCCGTCAGCCCACCAGACATGGGGTCATCCCCACTCTGCATGACCCGGTCTGCCTGCGCCCTGGTCAGCTGGCTTGCTGCTGCTGACGCCTGCGATTATGCTGCTATGGCTTGCACAGGTGCCTGACGCGCTGCTGATTGACCGCGTGGTGGGCCGCCGCAGTGACCCTGGTGCGACGGGTGCAGCGGCTGCCCTCATGCTGCTGGCGTGCTGGCCCTGGTTGTGCAGCGGTGAAGCATTGCACAGCATTTACTTTCCTCAGCACCTCTGCCGCGGCATGCTGCAGCTGCCTTATTCTTCCACTTTGACATTTGACTTGGGGCACTGCTGCAGAGACCGGTGAGATCTACCATCTCACCTTCAAGCCCCCGCCACCGGAGATTGTGGACCGCCTGGTGAGCGCTGCTGCACAGGAGGGCAGCTCCTTGTGAATCGCTCCTTTTGTCAGAACATTCCTGTCTGCTCTCATCAGAGCGTGCCTGTGCGTGCAAGCTCCTGCGTCCTGCTCCCACCCCGTGCGTGGAATGCAGGTGCAGCGCAGCGACGATACAGAGGAGAAGGCGGTGAACCGCCTGCGCACCTACCACGCCAATGTGGATGCTGTGGTTGGCTACTACAAGGAGCAGCTGGTGGAGGTGCGTCCTGCGGCCTGCATTTCTGCTGCACTGTCTGCTGCTGAGTTGAGCTGCGTGCCGAGCATACAGAGGTCGGGGATGTGCGCGCTGCAGCTCGCCCTGGTGCTGGACCGGCAGGCGCGGCATGCGGATTCCTTACACGTTTGCTGCACGGCCCGCGCTCTCAACAGATTGATGGCACGTTGTCCATGGACGACGTCTTTGCATCCATTGAGAAGGCCATTGACGACGCCAAGGTGGTGGCTGCGTGAGCCTAGTGCAGGAAAAGCGGTCCTGCAGAACGGGTGGCCACTGCTCCCTGTGCTGGTGGCTTCCCAGGCTCACATCAACTGTTTGAACACTCCGCAAGGAACGTGTGATAGTTAACCACAACTCCTATATTGATGGAACTGCAATGCCATTGCAACAGCCGCATTTCATTTCAATTGTAACCTGCACTCTTTCGGGCGGGGGCCCAGAGCTCAAGCGAGAAAGTTTGCGCCACCAGCCGCATCCTCAAGCGGGCGGGGCTGCATGAACTGCTTGCTACCGTTGACAGCATGCATGAACCTGCAGTTTGTCCCAGCAGCCAGCGCAGGAAGAAACCCAGCCAGCATGCCTGCAAGGGAGCATGCCCGCTGCGCTTGGGCGGCCGGCGGCCATCAGACACGGCGCCACGGGCCTGTCTGAAAGGTTCTTCCCTCCTTAGTAAATCAAACGTTTGAGGGCCCGTGCCTGAACACACTAGGCGCCACGCAAGGGCCAGAGGCCACGGAGCTGAGGGTCCCGCGGGCTGGCGCCAACGGCTCCTCGCCTTTACCACAGTGCACCCGCGCCCCCCCTCGGCTGCGCGCCACGCACCAGCGCGCCACGCAGCAGCAGCAGCAGCGACGGCGGCGGCACCACCACCCGGCGTGGAGGTGTGCCACGGCATGGCAACGGCCGTCAGCGAAGTGGCAGAGGCGCTTGGGGAGCTCACCCTGAATGCAGACCATGCAGGACAAGTTGCCATGGGGGTCGGCAGCCCTTCTACCACCTTGGCGGGCATGGACGATGTCTTAGACGCACTGCGGGAGGTGGGGTGCAGCTCAGCCAATGCAGGCCTGCGCTTTGTCGTTGCTCCGTGCAGTTGTGTGACAACTGTGCATGGTGCATCACTGGCACTTGCATGTGTGCTGCTGCAGGCGCTGAGCTGGCCGACGCAGTATGCGCACGAGGCAGCACAGCTGGGTGTGCGCTGGCCCAAGGGCTTGCTGCTGCATGGACCACCGGGCTGTGGCAAGACTGCGGCAGTGCATGCTGTTGCTCGCGAGTGCGGTGCAGTTGTGCACGTTGTTACTGCGTCCTCCGTGATGGGCGCCTTCACAGGTTAGCAGTGGAGTGGAGTGGATGGTGTGCGGCCCTATGTGTGCAACTTGACCGGCCTGTTGACCACTGAGCCCACTGCTGTTTTCCAGGCGAGTCGGAGCGCCGGCTACGCGAGGCATTTGCTGCAGCCACCCGGGACGCACGCTCAGGGCGATCAGTCGTTATCTTCTTGGATGAGGCAAGTCTGGGGCCAGCGCCATCCGGTCGTGGGCTGCTGCTGTGCTGTTGCTGCCATGCGAGCCAGCCCCTCATTCGTGCACCAAAGCAGCATGACTGCACTTGCTTGCAGATCGACGCGCTTTGCCCTCGGAGAGAAGCCTCCCGACAACATGAAGCGCGCATTGTGGGCCAACTGCTCACCCTGCTGGATGGCACGGCAGCATTGAATGCACCAGCCGTGCATGCTAAGCAGGCATCAGGCGGGGCACAGCAGGCGTCGGGCCACATCTTGGTGGTTGCTGCCACCAGCCGCCCCAACGCGCTGGATCCAGCGCTGCGCCGCCCGGGCAGGTGTGCGCACGAGGGCTTCAGTGGGCTCTGCATTCAAAGCATCTTGGCGCCTCCCAACCCTGCCATGGCTTCGTCGTGCAGCACCAAGTAGTTCCACTTGGTGTAGAAAATGCCATCCTTTTGCAAGCGCTCATCTGACAGCTGCACCCTTACAGACTGGAGCGTGAAGTCTTGGTGACCCTCCCGGACGCAGCCGCGCGTGGCAGCATCTTGCGGTTGTTGACTCGCCAGCTTCCACTGGACGACACTGTCGACTTGCAACGGTAGGCAGCCGGTTCTGCCTTGACACCGCTTTCACTGCTGTACAGCATCACAACCACTGAGAATGCTTGAGAACTGCGTCCCTTTACATTTGATGTTATGCAGGCTTGCACATGACTGCCATGGCTACACCGGGGCAGATCTTCAGGCCCTTTGTAGGGAGGCGGCCATGAACGCAGTGGCAGCAGCAGCAGCACGCGACACATGTAGCCCAGCAGCTGGGCGTGGCACTTTGGATCTGCGCTCTGTTGCAGCAGCTGACTTTGCGGTGGCCATGCAGCGAGTGGGCCCCTCCATAGCTCGAGGTGCGGCCATGGAGCTAGACCCTGTCAGGTATGGGGGCACAATGCTTTGCAATGCACCCAGCAGGCACGTGAGAGTACCTTATGAGCGTCTCACATACCAGTTCATGCTCAGCGGCCTGCAATCTGCTTGCAGCTGGGATGAAATCGGCGGCCTGGAAGAAGTGAAGCAGAAGCTGAGGTAAGGCCCACGACACTTGCTGCAAAAGTGAGCTGGGTGGAGGCCGAATGACAAACTCTTGTCCCCTCACCTGTCCCCTACTCCTCTATGCAGGCAGGCGGTGGAGTGGCCGCTCCAACATGCAGATGCGTTCAAGCGGCTGGGCCTTTCTGCACCAAGGTGTGACTCGACATACACGTAGATCCGAGCGCATACCTGAACCACCCACCCCGCCCGCTAACTAGCTGCCACTCTCGTGTACTTGCCATCCAGAGGTGTGCTGCTTCATGGGCCACCCGGCTGCAGCAAGACGACCCTGGTTAGGGCAGCCGCCACCGCGAGCGGAGCAACCTTCATTGCCATGTCGGGTAATCTTGGGATGCCGGTGATGGTTGCTACGCACAGTTGCATATCAGGCTGCAGCTCACTAGATGCGCGCACTGTGTCGCAGGTGCTCAGCTGTATAGCATGTATGTGGGCGAAGGAGAGGCCATACTGCGGGAAACGTTCAGGCAAGCTCTGTGCTCCGCATCTGGTATCAGCTGCGTGCTAGCTTGCGCTGAAATGCGGTGTTGCCCTCGCAGGCGTGCGCGCTTGGTGGCACCCTCGATCGTGTTTCTGGATGAGCTTGACTCGCTGGTTGGTAAGCTGCCATTGGTGCATAGCGAGGCAGCCCGGGGCAACAGCAGCGCCGTCAAGTTGCTTGTACTCACCTGCAAGCCAACTCGCAGCACCCCAACACAATCACCACATGTGTCTCAGTTAGATACGGTCTGTTCGCGCAACTCACAAAGGTGCGCTTTGCGTCTTTAACAGGCAAACGAGTTGAAGGAGAGCAGACGGGCGAGGTGACAGCGCGCCTGCTGTCTTCGTTCCTCACTGAAATGGATGGCATGGAGCTGGCCCATGGCGTGCTGGTCATGGGTGCAACCAATCGGCCCGAGGCGTTAGATGCCGCGCTTGTCAGGTCAGGGGCGTGTGCTTTTGAGGGCTGTTGTGCTGGTTGTTTGCATGTGCAGGGCTGCAGCTTACTCAAACACCAGTGCTGAAGGGGCTTGAAGCTGATGCCATGCAGGCCTGGCCGCTTTGACGTCGTTCTGTACGTACCGCCTCCAGACCAGGCAGGCCGCCTCCAAGCACTCAAGGTGTGCCGTTCGCTGTCTTGGACAGCGGGCCCGAGGCTGCGCGTGCTTCACAGTGGCTCGTGTCGCTCTGGCAGCACTCTTCTGCCTCTCAGGTGTCGTCTTGCATCCACGCAGATACATAGCCGTAGCATTCCATTGGCATCAGATGTGGATCTGGCAGCCATTGCAGCCTGCACTGAGAGGTTCACAGGCAAGTCCATGTTTTTTAAACATTGCAAAGTTACTTTGTATCTACGCCATGGTGCACTCGCGTGCTGGCCTCACCCTCATGCTCAACCTTACTTGCAGGAGCTGAGCTGGCGGCAGTGTGTCGCGAGGCCGCAATGGCAGCACTCCGAGAGGACATTCAAGGAGGTAAGGGCCAATCTGATGCTTGCAACTGCATCCTCTGCTGGTGATATCAGAAAGTGGAGTGTGCATTACAACTAGTTTTTCCCGTGCTGCCATGTGCATCGCAGCCTCTGTGGTTCACCATCGACATTTTGAGGTGGCACTGGAGGGAATCCAACCACAGTTGTCTGTGCCAGAGCTTGCCAAGTACGAGCAGTGGCGCTCCTAGCATTCGCTGGCGCGGCCCTCTCCTTCTACGGCAACACGCATGTTTGACATTTCCACTTTGTAACGCACATGCCACAAGTGCTCCGGGGGCACAGGCTGCGCCACTTGCTCGGTGGCCACAAGCAGTGCATCCTGCTTACAAGGCCATCCCTCGACAATCGCCAGCATGGCAGTTACATCATATGAGGCTAGCCAATTCTTTCCAGCATCTTTGCTTGACGAGATTACAGGCAGGACAACACCTAGCTCTTGTAACGGCGCCCACCAAACTGGCCCAGCTGTGTGAAGTTGCTGTCATCACGCTGCGTCGACTGGCGCCGCCCGCGGCCACGCCCGAAGACGCCGCCACCAAACCCTGCAGCAGCCGGAAGTCAATATAGATGCGATGATCCATGGCCACAGTGGAGAGCACGACAAGTGCAGGAGGGGTGGTACGTAACGGGATGTAGGCGTCTGTGACGCCGCGCACCTGACTCAGGCATGAAGCCACTGCCGCGCTCACGGTCGCCAAAGCGGCCACCTCCGCGCCCACCCCTGCGAGGGAAGCAACATAGGCAATAAATATGCAATGTAATGGGAAAGCACAGCACCCAAGCTACTCAAAAAGCAAGCGTGCGCAGCCCATACCACAACCGAAACTCACCTGCCGCCCCTGCCAAAGCCGCCCACACCGCCAAGACGGCCACCCAGACGCGTGCGCCGCCCGCCCTGCAAGCGGAAGTGGTGCACAAAAGTTGTTGAGGGCCTTTGTATCGACCGCGCACATGAACCCAGCCTGACATGAGGCTATAATCGAGGTCCTGACCACTTACTTGCGCGCCATCGTGGCCGCGCCTGCCGTCGCCGTCGTCCTCATCAGTATGCAGTGCGCCTGCAAACATGGGCAAGCACCATATGTCACCTGGCACAAAGCAACTCTTGCTGCAGCACGGCATGCAAGCCTGGCTGTCAACGTGCTGCCTGGCTTTTAAAGTGGAAGCATGTGCGCCCTAACCCTGGCGCACCTGTGCGCATGGCCAGTGCACGCTCATTCAGGTCCACAAGCAGCGAAGCCTTGTCGCTGAACGTGCCCGCCAGCGTCTGCAGCCGGAAGGTGGGGCATGTCTGACCAACACAGATCCAACCCGCTCCAAAACAGCTTGCTGGCCTTGCTGTGGCAAGCAAGCAGGTGCACATGCCGAGGCTCCCACCTGCAGGCGCGTGGGCTCCACATGGTGCACCACAATGGTACCAGTTGGCTGGTCGTGGCTGGCAGGCAGGCCATCATCGGCAATGAGACGGCTGACGATCGCGTGCACCTGCGCACCACCGAGCAGTATGCAGGGGGTTCAGGGTACCAGGCCCGGCTGTCGGTCAAGACGGCGGCAGTGTGGAAGAAACTGTGTGGCCCCTTGCGGCTGCGCGATGGCAGCCCCCACCTTGCGCTCGGGAAGCTCAAACATGTCGCACAGCTGCGCAATGCTGAGGGAGGAGTAGAAACGGCCGTACGCCAGGAGATACGTGCGCAGCCCTTCCTCCTGCAGCTTGCTGCGCAGCATGCCCAGCACTGCCTCCTTCTGCGGCAGGATGTGATGTGTGGTGCGGAGCATAAGCAGTAACAGGCGACACAGGGGCAAGGGGGCAGGTGCATTCACAGCGGGCAGATGCTACACCTGCCGGCTGTCCAGCCAACAGTCCACACTGCACACAGCTTGCCTGGGGAAGCAGGCTCCAGCACGACAGCGCAGTGACGTACTGATAGGCACGGCGCCAGTCGCCTGCAAGCCAGCAGCAAGGGAGCTCATAAGGCAAATCACCCCATTGCAAAGGCAGCAAACACATGCCCCGATTCCGCTTACTTGCTTTGCTGCAAATGTCATCCCCCCTTCCCAGGAAGCACAAACCTCACTCACCAGTGGCCAGTGATCGCACAGCAGCCATCACGTGATCGCGTACGTTCTCTGGCGGGCCCGTAAAGCTCTGCCGCTCGTAGTTGTCCATCAGCCGGCGCAGCGGCTTGCTGATCACCCTCTTGCGCACATCTGTGGACTGCGAGCTCGCCATTGCGGGCACCTGAGCGGCAGGAGAGTAGCAGTGTTGAGTAGAATTGAGGCACAGCGGCCGCTGTTGCTAACCGTGCAGCACACACTTTCTGCCGTCAAGTGTATGTCTGGCTGAGCATTCGCCGACAGCCTGAACATCGGCATAAGCGTACCTCCAGCAGCATGGCAGAAATGAGGTAGGTGCTCTCAAGCAGCTCCAGGTTGATGTGCATGTGGAAGGGCACCTGCGTGCAGCACCAGGACAGAATGCTTGACAGAATGCAGACGAAGGTGATCAGCATCTTTGGGCATCAGGCTGCCATGCGCCACACCAACCCACCTGCCGCCGCCGCTCCGCAGCCTCCTGCTCAGGGGTCTTCTCCTGGAAACGATGCTGCTGGATGCCCTGCAAGCAGGCAAGCACTATCTTGCTTAGTGTCACTAGCATTTAGCATTCACACCGACTAAGGTAGTACATATTTGCATGGTAATGCATGGAGGCTGCATGCAACGTAGTGCTGCTGAAGTTTGGGACAACGTGAAGCCTGCCAGGTCATCAACCCACCTGAGCCAGCAGCTCCTTCACGCGGCCAGTGCCATAGAGGTCCATGAGGCACTGATGGCATTCAAAAATGAGGCCCGCGCGGAAGGCAGACAGACCCAGCTGCGCAATGGTCCGGTTGTACAATACCTGCAGCATATGGATAGATGGTGAAGTCAGAACGGGTGTGCACGCAGGTCAAGCCAGCAGCAGATAAATACGTGTTGTAGTCAGCACAGCACAGGTACAAATGCAGGTCAAGCCCGCAGCCAGCAGCAGGGTGGACCGGGCCCCACCTGCATCTTGGCATCCAGCTGCCCAGTCTGCTCCTGAATGCGGCTCATCAACAGTGTGTCGCGTGCGCCGTAGAAGTCATCGCGGATGCAGCTGCAGGGACCAGCCCAGGGCAGAAGCGATGACAACCCCAGGGTGCAGGGAACCGGTGCCACGTGCAACTTCTGCATCAGATCACGCCTGCACAACAGTACCCACCGGAAGTACACGGTGCACAGCATGGCCTGCCCCTTCTGATTGTCATTGCCATGTGCATACACCACGCGCGCAAGCTGCAAGATTGTTTGGGAAGGGGCAGGGAGCTTGACCCTAAGGTTAGCGAGGCTTGCTCTCCACCTGAGCACCAATGGTTGCAGTCAACTCTGCGGCGTCGAAATCTTGTTCAGCTGCCAACAATCAAAATGTTACCTGCTCCACAAGGTCCGCGCAGCTGTCAGGGATGTTGAAATCGTGAGGGATCTTCACCACAATCAACTCTGTAGAACAGCAACAGTCAGACAGGGGTCGTCAGCATTGTGAACTTAGGAAGTCTGGGCGGTGACTCAGATCTGTGTATCATCCTTCCACCCTTCCTGCTCACCGGTGGCGCCTTCCGCTTCCTCTCCATCCACCACCTCAGCGTCAAGGGCAGGTGTGGGGCCCTCAGGAGCCTCGGCCGAGTCTTGCTGCCGCTGCAGGGCCAGCTTGCGCATCGCTGCATACACCACGTCTGCAGAGAACAAGGTTTGCAGCATGTATCCAACCTTCAAGCTCATTCTCTGCTTTCGCCCTCGTGCTGAATCAACAGAGTAAACAATGACATAACATGAGCTACTGCACACTAAAGAAGGCAGCGACAGACTGCCTGCAAACCTGTCTTGTAGTAGAAGTGCTGGATGCGCTTGAGTGCCACGCCCGCGAGCTTGTCCAGCTCGTTGTGAGCCTCCAGGTAATCAGACACCTGCCCAGCGACAGTTACGACAGGCTTGATGAGCTTTCCAAATTACTACATACAGGCGAGTGCAGCGAGAGCGGGATGGCGCAGCCACTTGCCTTCTGTGCCAGCGCCAGCAGCACTGCCTCGTCCTTCAGCCGCTCCATGTACTCGTTGGCATGCGGGTCTAGGGCCTGCACAGAAGGCAATTTAAAAGGATGCCCCGCCTCAACAAAGCAGTTGGCTCAGCCAGAAAGCACTTGATGGTCCAAATGCCACTGCTTATCACATCGCCGTTGTGTCCACGTGTTCGGCGCACAGCGCAGCCCACCTTCAGGCTGCCGTTCCACTCATCGTCCAAGCGCTCCAGGAACGCGCCCAGGTTGCCCCACACCTGCGCACAGATACATTCACCGGAACCCAGGATCAGCTGTGGCTCCGCAGCTCACAAGTGGATGCGCAAGCGCTGTGCTGCACATTGAGGCGCTTGCTTGCCTGTGTGGGGGTGCCCGCCTCTGGCTCCTCGATGCGCTCCTCCTCAGGCGGCGTATCCGTCAGCGTGATGTGGCGGTTGTCATCCAGCAGCACCTGGGGCAAAAGAGCAAGGCTGGCATTAGGCAGGGTAGCTTGGCACCGGCATGCTACAGACATCTTCTTTACTGCACCAGTGTGATGCACTTGAAACCGCAACATCCTCAAAGCAAGCACGCGCTGCAACTAAGCGCTGCAACTTTCTCACCATGATGTCGAACATGGTCTGTGCGCAGCGGTTCCAGTTGGGCACCGTCATGGCATTCTGCAGCGGTAGACCATGGGGAACGGCTGATTGTTGGTTGCCTGAGCAAAAATAGCATACCCAGCCAAGGACCAGCAATGAGAGTGAGGGCTCAAGCAGTGGCAAGCCACACCCCTGCTCGCACCAGCCAAGGCAGCAGGCTGCAGAGTGCCGGGTTCACCTGGGTGGGCTGGTTCATGTCGAAGGTGACCGTAATGACGTTGATGAGCACCTCCAGCTTCTGGACAGGTCCCTTGGTGACGCCCGACAGGTAGGTCAGCATCTCAATCTGCAAAGTTGCAAAAAAGAAACAGTGCAACTAACAATCGAGTACACCAGTGAAAGTACACCGTTGCAAATGCACTAGATCAACCCAGGTGCGGAACTGCTGGCCACTTCCATTTCTGGCTGCTCGGTGCCTACCTGCTCCTGCCGGTCGATGCGCGTGGTCTTGCCCCTGGCCATGGCAATCTCCTGCAGCTTCTTCTGCACCATCTCATAGGTTATCTCCTTGGGGTCCATCGTCAGCAGCTTGTCCTTGGGGCGCTGCACGACTCCCGTGCGGACTGCAGGAGAGAGCAGCATGGCGCAGGTATGAACAGCAGGCCTTGTTAGAAGCCGCAGGCAACAAGTGCAGCGCTCCACAGGAGCCTGCCCACATCCATTCACACACCGCTCTTGAACTTCGCCTCCTCCTCCTCCTCGGTGTTGAGCTCGCGCTCACTGCCGCTCTCTACAAAAACAGGGGCAGAGGCAAGCGGTGGGCCATGCATCCAGATTTAAGCGACGCTCTTCATGCAGTGGCAAGCCTTGACCACTTCGCCATCAGCCTCTCAAACCAGCTGCACCGCTGCCGATCCACCCCAAGATGGCCTGATCCACTCCAGCAAGGGAGGGTGCTGCACCTGAAAGCACTGGATCCCAGCAGCTGCAAGTTGGCCTGGGGGCCGACCCTGCACTTACCCTCGGACTCGCTCTCGCTGGGGCTTGGCTCCTCCTCCTCTGTCTCACTGACTGGGTTCTCCCTGTATGAGGTGCACTCGATACATCAGCATTTGCCGCGATTGGAGGCACTGTTTTCTGTCACCAAAACACCACAAGCGCTGGTGTGGCTTAGTCCAGTCAAACCTTCTCACCTGAACAGCCGCATCTGCTCGGCGTACGCAGCATTGTGCTTGCGCAGCGTCTGCTTCATGCGCGTCAGCGCACGAGTGTTGGTAGGGCTCAGCTTCGGCTTCTCTGCAGTTGCATTCGGCAAGAAAACAGCGCACTGGTGCATTTGGTAGGGAACAGCCAGGACCAAGCAGAAATGGCGTCTATCCGGGGGAGGGGGGCGCCAGCCTTGGCGCCCACTGTGCTCACCTGCCAGTGTCTTGTTCAGGAAGTCCTCGAGCTCGCAGAGCATGCGCACATAGGCACGGGGGACGCCCAGGCTCTGAGTGACCTGCGGCCGGAGGCGCTGACGAGGTCGGAGTCAGGGGCGCCAATGGATGGCGCAAATGGATGGCGCACATCCACCACTGCCCAGCCATCTGCTGTGCTGCACCACCAAACTCTGCGCATTGCTTGCCTTCTGCGTCCGCTCCAACTGCTTGTTCAGCTTGTCAAACAGTGTCTGGATGGCGGCCCAGTCGTTGATGTGCATCTTGTTCTGCGTGGGGTGCCGTGCAGACATGCTGGGCACCATGCATTGCATGAACAGGCAGCTGCAGGGCTTGGCACCACTGCCCAGCCGCCCCACGCTGCAAACCGGCCGTGTAGCGGCTCGATGGTCACGCACCTTGATCTCGTTGCACGTGGCGCGCAGCTCGTCATACGCCTTGTCCTTGGCGCTTCGCACCACGCGCCGCTCATCCTCGCTCTCGCTGTCCGAGCTGCCCATCAGGAAGCGGCTGGCGCCCTTCTTGCGGCTGGAACCGCTGCTCGAGCTGGAGCTGCTGCTGGAGTCGGAGTCGGAGCTGCCCTCATCTGCAGGCGGCCGGGCAAAGGTGAAGGGGTAGGGGGTGGGCGTGGCGGCTGCAGGCTGCAGGTGATCACGAGGGACAAGATGCGCCAGCGGGGTTGGGGCCCCCCGCTCTCAGGGTGGCACTGGAGCAGCACCGCACCGGACGATGTCTCCTCCTCTGATGACGATGTCACCTCCTCCTCGCTCTCCTCCTCGCTGGAGCTTGCCGCCCAGAACTTGGACGCCTGCGAGCAGCGCAGGCGGCGGCGGCGGGCGGGCAGCCTGGTGGGGCCGTGGCCACATGGGGATTGGCGGCGGCGGCTGGTGCCTGCTATCGCCGCCCTGGCGAGGCCACAGCAAGCTTGAAGCGAGCGAGCGAACCATCCATGCTGCCTGCACACTGCAAGCAGCCTGCGGCCGTGACACAATGACAAGGCAATGGTTCGGGTCCACGAGAAGGCTGTTGCAAGCCGGCAGCACGCTGCAGGCGGTGTGCAGAGCTGAGCGGGAGGCGGTGCCCACCATTTTGCTCGGCCGCTGTGCCCACCGAGCTGTTGGCCAGTTGCTGAAAGGGCTGAAATGAGCGATCGGGTCGGGCAACGTAGTGGGGGCCGCTTGCATGGAGCTTGCCATTGCGCTCATTGGCTTTCACTTGCGGCAGTGTGCATGCGTGGCAGCTAGAGAGAATTGCGCTCCTCGCGGGCTCAGAGCGTTGCGCGCAGGCGCACAGGCCGGAGTCACGAGCCCTGCAAGCAGCTTCAACCTGTTTGCTGCGCTCTGGGAGAGGTAGTTCGTGCCGCGGCAGACGCGCGGTGTGCCAGCCCGGCCCCCGGAGCCCGACCTTCGCCGCGGCGCCAGCGCTGCCGCCACTGGACGCGCAACGCCGCCACTGGACGTGCAACGCCGCGCGCCCAGCCCAATGCCGGGCGGCTGGGCAGACTTGGGGCTGGGCCCTGAGGTGCTGGCTGTGGTGGAGCAGCAGGGCTTCCAATCGCCCACACCTGTGCAGGTGAGGGGGGGTAGGGGCTGGCTCACCTGCGGGGTGCTGGCTCCAGGCTGCCCGACCCCGCCTGGGACGCCGCGACTGATGGAGGATGATGCCCCGCCCCGCAGGAGGCCACCATCCCCCTGTTTTGTGGTAACAAGGATGTAGCGGTTGACGCATGCACCGGCAGCGGCAAGACACTGGCGTTTGTGCTGCCGTCGGTGGAGCGCCTGCGCCGGCTGGAGCAGCCACTGAAGAAGCACCAGGTGGGTGCCCACACAGCAGGCACAGGTTGCTTGCAATCTGCGCTGCAGACCGCGCCTGGCAGCAAAGGCATGCATCCGCTGCTACCACACCGCAGGTGGGCGCTGTGATAGTGAGCCCCACTCGCGAGCTTGCTCGCCAAATCTTTGACGTTGCGCAGCCGTACATTGCCAGCGTGCCTGGGGTCCGCGCCCTCCTTCTCGTGGGCGGCACGTGAGTGTTTGAGCTGCGGGCTGGTTAACCTTGATGCGAGTGTGCACCGTATGGCTGAAAGTTTGAGGGGCGGGCGCGGCCCAGCTGCTTTGCACACTCAGCCTCGGCACCCATCCCGTGCACCGTATGCAGCGACCCCGCAGCAGACGTGGCTGCCTTCAGAGAGAGCGGCGGCCATGTCCTTGTGGGCACGCCTGGCCGCCTGGACGACATCATGCAGCGATGCTCTACGATGGACCTGCGGACAGGTGGGCGCCGGGCCTCTCGGGCTGTGCGCCTGGTTGCTGCGCTGCCTGCCCGCGCCTGGTTGCTGCGCTGCCTGCCCGCGCTTCGCATGAAGATAGTTCTCCCTTTCCCCGTGCTGCACGCTGCTGCAGTGGAGGTGCTTGTGCTGGATGAAGCAGACCGCCTGCTGGACATGGGCTTCAAGGCACAGCTCGACGCCATTATGCGGCGCCTGCCACGGCAGCGCAGGACAGGTGCGTGGCATGCACAAGTCCGCTAAGCTGCCTGAGGCTGCGTGGTGAGCTGCATGCATCAGCAGCCAGTGCAGTTGGACACAGCTGAACAAATTTACTCAGGTTGCTCATGTTTGCCTGCAGGCCTTTTCAGTGCCACACAGACTGAGGCAGTTGAGGCATTGGCCCGGGCGGGCCTTCGCAACCCTGGTAGGCTGGGTGCGACCCTGTTCTGAGAGGAGTGCCGCTTGGACTGCTTTCATTGCATGCTTTGATGTGGGCGACCTCCTAGACCTCTGCAGTGCGGGTGAACGTGGCTGTGACGTTGGCGCAGACAGAGGGGCCACAACCTGAACGTGATCAGCAAGGGGCAGCACCCCCTGCGGATACAGTTCAGCGCACGCCTAGCACGCTGCAGATACAGGTGGGTTGCCTGGACCCACCAGAGCAGCAGTACTGCCCCCCTTGGTCACAGGGCACATGCCCGACTCCGAACCAGAACTGACTTCGAACCAGAACTGACCTCTCTGTCAATGGCCATCGTGCAGTACACTGTCAGCGAAGCAGGGATGAAGCTGCCCCAGCTGGTGTCTTTCCTCAAGGTGTGAAGGGCCCATCTCAACTCCATGCAGCTTTGTCAGACACTACCTGCACAGTGCACTCTGCTGATGCTTGCACGATTTGGGCTGCCCACCCTGCTACTTCAGGAGCACGCAGCGGAGAAGACAATCGTTTACTTCCTCACCTGCGCTTGCGTCGACTTTGCTTCAGGTCGGTTTGGCTCAATTTTACCTTAACGCGCGGTGGTTATGTCTTGCTTGCTCGAGGTGGTCAGCTTGGTCGTCAGTCCAGGCACCCAAGCAGATGCTGTTCATGGCACAGACCGGTCTGTTTGTTCCACGCCGTGCCACCATCATGTCTGCCTGCAGCCGTGCTGCCACGGCTGCCACAGTGCCAGGCACTCTCGTTGAAGGCTCTGCATGGCAAGATGAAGCAGGCAGCACGCGCTGCCACGCTGTCTTCGTTTGCAGAGGCACCCTCAGGCAAGTAACTTCCACCGCCCTTCGACCCTTTTGGTATTGCTGGTTACAAGGAATGCACTGCCCAGAACAGCGGTGTTTGATCCTTGGATCATTCACTTGCCGCCACTGCTACATTCGTGTGCTGCAGGCGTGCTGCTGTGCACGGATGTGGCCGCGCGGGGCTTGGACATCCCAGATGTGCACTGGATTGTGCAGTTCGACCCGCCGCAGGCCAGTGGCATGCATGCGCCTGCTGTTCTGCCAGTGCATCGCTCAATCAGCCCGGTGTGCAGTTTGGGCCCTTTGTTTGACAAAGACGCCTGGCCTCCGGTTACATTCTGCAGGACCCCAGTGCTTTCGTGCACAGAGTAGGGCGCACAGCACGCATGGGGCGCAGCGGCAATGCAGGTGAGCATTGTTGTTTGCATGAATCAAATCTGTCATGCCTGCTCGCTTCTGTGCCATCAGACCAGGCTTCACCCAACCGCAGTGTGCGTCACACTGCAGTGGTGTACCTGCTGCCCCATGAGATCAGCTACGTCGATTTCCTTCGAGTGCGGAAGATTCCGCTGCAGCCGGCACCGCTGCCCACGACCCTGCCCAACATCCAGCCCACCTTGCAACGTCTGGCAGAGACCGACCGGTGAGCAGCTGCGAAGCCTGCCTGCCAAGGAGGACTACATGCATTGCACATGTCTCTGACGAAAGCTGCTGAGCTGCTTATGCAGACTTGTTATGGAGGCGGGCACCAAGGCATTTGTGAGCTATGTGCGTGCTTACAAGGAGCACCACTGCAAGTTCATCTTCAGGCCGCAGGTGACGGCAGCAGCGCTTTGAACTGTAGGCGCACTTGCTGCGCTGCTGCCTGGCATCCCCCCTCGCTGTTGACAATGAATCCCTGTTTGCAGGACCTGGCGCTTGGCCGACTCGCTACGGCGTTTGGGCTGCTGAGGCTGCCCCGCATGCCCGAGATCAAGCAGGGCGGGAAGGGGCTCGAGGGCTTCACGCCCTCACCAATCGACCCCGATACAGGTGCGGGGTGCTGATCAACCGGTGAGTGCCTGTGCCTGGGCAGCAGTGGAGCTGAAACCTGCTAGGCTCCTTCCTGCACAACTGTGCAGTCCGTTTCCGAGACAAGGCGCGTGAGAAGCAGCGACAGGCCGTCCTGAAGCAGCAGGCAAACAAGCGGCAGACTGCAGCAGAACAGCAGCAGAGCCAGCAGCGACAACGCCAGGCAGTGCAGGTGAGAACATGGATCAAACCTTGGCTCGGCAACTGGTGATAGTGCACACTCATGGGGCAGCAGGCACCCTAACACTCATGCCCTGCTGCCCTTTCCTGCGTGCAGCCTGAAGTGCACCTGCCTGCTGCCAAGCGGCGCAAGCAGCGTGAGCGCGAGGAGATGGAAGAGATGGACAAGGACTGGCAGAGATGGAAGAGGTGGAAAAAGAAGCTTCGCCACGGCAAAACTTCGGAGGCTGATGTGGATTCGGAGACCGATGAGGAATTTTAGGCACTGATCCACAGCGGTGCACTGAGTCCCATGTGGACGGCAGTTGATTTGCTGAGCAATGCACAGACTGGTGTGCGCTTCTGGCTGGCTAACCTTGCACCTCAGGGAGGGGCAGGAGCAAGAGCGATTGCACCGCGCTGCCTGAATCCATGTGATTGCAGCTTGTCGTTGCTGCGGCAATCCCGCTCGGGCACAACTTCACCTTTGTTTGCCAAATGGGTGTGATTCGTTCGCATTGTAAAGCTTTACACAATTCTCAAAAGTCTCAGTCCATGGCGTAGCCTTATAGGAAAGCAAGCACCGCCGGTTGTACGGCATGTAACGAGTCCTCAAGCCAAGTCCCCTTTGCAGCACGTAATATGGCTGGCGCCTCGCTGCCACCGTTCCACAGCATGCAGCGTCCCAAGGCTACAGTCAGAGCTGCTCGCACTTGAAGCTGGCCGGGCGTGGGGCAGACCCCCTGCAAATAGAACGACAATGACGGGGCAAGTTGACAAGGGTGCACACAGTCATCGGTGGCACCTGCCCCAGCTGTGGCACCAAGAGGCCCCAAGCGCACCGCCAGCTGGTCACAGTACTGATGCAGCTTGGGCACCACTGTAGCGAGCACCGTCGGCACTCCAAACGCGCTCAGGCCAATCAGAGACCCTGCAAGTGCATAAACATGCCAGCGAAAACCACATGATCACGCAACCACAACCAGTTGGGGTAAGCCACAACTTCTGTGAGGGCATGCAGCGCGACACAAGCACAATACCATCGGAATCTTACCATACTGAGTCTCTGAGGCACCATCGAACAGCGCTGCTGCAAGAGTCTTCTGCACACGCGCCAATGCTGCCGCCAGCTCATCATTATGCTCCTGTGACCGCTGGGCCACTGAGCCAAGCAGCGACGCAGCCTGAAAGTGGCATGACGCAGCAAGTGGGAGACGTAGGGCGCAATGAAGACCACTGCACGCCATGCAAAGTGTGCATGCTGATGAAGCGGGTGCAGCTGGACCTTGCCTCCTCGCGGATGCTCCAGTGATCGGCCTCTGTGCCCACACCCCTGGCGACGACGCATGTCAAGATGGCTGCACAAGGGTGCAATACAATGGCACGTTGAGGCCCACACACAATGTAGCACAGCCTGCAACCGAACCTTGCCTGCTGGGGCCGGCAAGATTGCATGCAGCAGCTCCCAGCCTACCTGGCAGCAGGTGGTGGATATAAGGAGCCATCTGGAGGTGTGGGTTGCTTAGCAGTCCACGCACCATGCTGCATGGGGAGGTGCATGGCATACGTCCAGCCTGCCTTTGCCCATGGTCAACAAAACAATGGGGTCGGGCAACCTGCTCCAGGACAGCATGCTGTGCTGGGCAGCGCGTGTCGGCTACATCACCCACCTCAGGACCAGGCGCAAGTGCTGCACATCTCCAAGGTTACAGCCTATCTCTTGTGCCATAAGGGGGACCAGGTACGGCAGCATGGGCTGCAGCCCTGCATGGTCAGCAGAAACGCAGGGCAAACCAGGGCTCGGATGGGAGCAGCGGCGCAGCGCCCATCCCCGTCCCACCACAGTCCCATCCCCAGCAACACCTACGCCGCTCTGCCTCCGCAGTGCCATTCCCATGCTGCCATACCTGGGTCGGTGGCCAAGCTGGCCGCCACTGCGTGGCTAGCCTGAGCGCTGCCGCCGCTCCTGGCCTGCAGCGTGCGCCGCACCATGTCAAAGTACAGCTGCAGCTCGTCGGGCAGCGAGTGACGCAGCGGCAGGCCCACCGCCAGGCTACCCCCGTCTGCGCCACCATGCGCCGCACCGTCCCCTGCTGCGGTGCCTGCAGCAGGAGTTTGCGTGGCTGGCAGGCGCGTAGCAGCAGCTGGGGGGGCTGGGGGTGCCGAGGCGGCGTCACGCGTGGCGGCCACGCGACGAGCTGGTGCATTCTCTGCGGTCGCAGGTTGTGCGCCGTCGATGGCTAGCCAATGCGGCTGCACTGATGCCTCCATAGGCGATTTGGGCAGGGGGGGCGCCTGCGGCGAGGGTGGTTGTAAAGTCTGTGGTTGGGGCTTGCCAAGCGTGGGGGTTGGACGGCTGCACCCAAGCATTCCCAGCTCGTCTCCACGCACTCCGCACGGCGCTGCAGCATGGCAGCCGCTGCAGGCTCACCCGCGATGTGTCCACCATGCCCTCGGCCCGCGCCAGCAGGCCCTCAGCGTCTGGCACATTGAGCAGCTGCGGAAGGCCGGCACCGCCGTGGCCGTACACCTTGGGCAGGTCGCCCACCGCCAGGGCGGCGCGCTTGCAGTGGAAGGCACGCTTCAGGCCGCGATCTGCTGCGTGGGCGGCAGCCTGTCGCTGCACGTCCCCCAGCTGGACTTCCATCGGCAAACTGGGCGATGATGGCGCGGGTGCTTGCTGCCCGGCTCCCGGTGGGGGCCCACACAAATCCAGTCGACTCTTTGGCCTCTGTTGCCGGCAAGGGCTCTGTACCTCATGGGCTGCATTAGGGTCCATGAGGCCGATTAACCACACCTCATCCGGCGCTGCAGCATTCGCGCCTCTCTCAGGACACCAGCCGGGCCACCGGGCAGCGAATGGCGAGCTGAACCGGCGACTGGAGCCGGGGTTTTGTGCTGTGAGGGTGAGTGCCCAGCTGGGGGGCGCGGCGGCCCAAAATTCACGGGAAGCGGCCCTCCAGACACTCGGACAGCCGCCACAACCCACACCAGCAACCCGCCCCGCTGTTCTCCCCGCAGCGCTCGCTTGCAAGCAGCCCACCGAGTCCCGGAGTGGCCATGCTGGCCGCCAGCGCCCGCATTGGCGGGCCCAGCTGCAACCCGCTCCGCGGGCAGCCGCAGCGCCGCTCCGCCGGCGCAGCCCGCCGCGCTGCAGTCCGTGCTCAAGCCCAGGGCGAGCCTCGCCCCTGGGACACGCTCAGCGTAGATGAGCTGCAGGAGTGGGAGGTGAGGGAACCGGGGAGGCGGCGGAGAAATTGCCATGCGCCTGGCACCCCGGCGCCCCCGCACACGCTCGCCCGCCCATGCCAGCGCCAAATCGCCGTCCACCCCCTCGCCTCCATCCGCCACGCTGTGCAGGAGACAGGGCCACCCACACCGCTGCTGGACACCATCAACTACCCCGTGCACCTGAAGAACCTGGGCCTGGGCGACCTGAAGAAGCTCTGCAAGGAGCTGCGCGCCGGTGGGCGTTGGGGGAGGCCGTGCAGCTCCTGGCGGCTTGCATCGTGGCTGGCCCGGTGCACAGAGGCCCACGCCTCGTTGACCTACCAACAACGCGGTCTGCCCGCCCGTGCCCCCGCCATCGCGCAGACCTGATCCACACCGTGGCCAAGACTGGCGGGCACCTTGGGTCCAGCCTGGGCGTGGTGGAGCTGTCGGTGGCGCTGCACTACGTGTTCAACACGCCCGAAGACAAGGTCATCTGGGATGTGGGCCACCAAGCATACATTCACAAGATGCTGACAGGGCGCCGCAGCCGTATGCACACCATCCGCCAGCTGAACGGCCTGTCGGGTGAGCAGGCAGGGGAGCATGCACCGTGCGCCGACCGCCGCAGGCTTGCTGGCGCTGGCTGCATGCTGCAGGGCGCCATGCAGGAGCGCAGGGTGCGAGTTCGGGGCACAAAGCTGCGCCATACCCTTGCAAGGCAACCGGGCACGTAGCGCCCGCAGATGCCTGGCGAGGGAAGGGGTGCAGTAGCTCATGCATGGCTCCGACCTGCACCCTTGCTGCAGGCTTTACCAAGCGCTCTGAGTCGCCCTACGACCCGTTCGGCGCTGGCCACAGCTCTACGTCCATTTCTGCTGCGCTGGGCATGGCGGTGGGGCGTGACGTCAAAGGCCGCAAGAACAATGTTGTTGCGGTGCGCACTCCAGTTGCTGTGGTGCCACATCAGTTGCTGTGGTGCCTGGGCCGTGGCCAGTGGCAGGTTACAAGCAGGGCACTGCACTGCTCTTTGGCCACAGGCGCTCACACCAAGAAAGTCTGGCGATGCAGGTCATTGGCGATGGTGCCATCACCGGCGGCATGGCGTACGAGGCGATGAACCACGCCGGCTTCCTGGACACCAACATGATTGTCATCCTGAACGACAACCAGCAGGTGGCGCAGAGCGTGAAGCATTCAGACATGAAGCGCTCGAGCCAAGTGGCACGCCTACACCCACCCATTCCGCAGCGGTTGCTCACGTACCCTGCACATTGCTCTACCTGGCTGCATGTTATTGCCAGCAATTACAACAGCATGGCCGTGTTACACTGCCATGCCCTGCCTGCCACTCACTGCAGGTGTCTTTGCCAACCCAGTACAACGGCAAGAACCAGGAGCCAGTGGGCGCGCTGTCATCCACGCTGGCGCGCCTGCAGGTGCTGGGGCAGGGGACCTGCACCGACGCTGTCTGCCGGGACAGACCTGCACAGCTTGGAATGTGGCTTTGCACGCAACAACCTCTTAGTGCTCACCTCAGACGCCTACCGGATTGCTCCTCGCCCTCACTGTGGCGCCATTCAGGCCAACCGCCAACTCCGCGAGCTGCGCGAGATTGCCAAGGGGGTCACCAAGCAGCTGCCCGGCGTCATCCAGAACGCGACTGCCAAGATTGACGAGTATGCTCGTGGCATGATTAGCGGCACAGGCAGCACGCTGTTTGAGGAGCTGGGTTTCTACTACATTGGCCCAGTGGACGGCCACAACCTGCAGGACCTTGTTGATGTGCTGACTGGTGAGTGTGAGGTGCACTTGCCATTTCTGCAGCGGCGGGCAGGTTGTGGGCGCCGTGCTGGTGACTTTGCAGGGGCGCATGTGCGGCATGTCTTGTCGGACCCACTTGTGTAACTCAACTGCACTGCCCTGGGCTCCCCTGCGAAGAGATCAAGACCACCGAAACGGTGGGCCCCGTGCTGCTGCACATCGTGACGGAGAAGGGCCGCGGTTACCTGCCCGCGGAGAGTGCGTCCGACAAGATGCACGGCGTGGTGCCGTATGACACAGTGACGGGCAAGCAGGCGGCCCCCAAAAGCCAGGTGGGTGAGGCGCACGCTACATGCATTATCAAGAGGCTGCCTGCTATTGAAGTTTTTCACCTTGCAGCCTTTTCCGCCTGCCACTGCATGCAGTCGCAATCATACACCAACTACTTTGCCGACGCGCTGGTGGCGGAGGCCAAGAAGGATGCCCGGATTGTGGGCATCCATGCGGCCATGGGCGGCGGGACAGGCATGAATCGCTTTGAGAAGGCGAGCACGGAGTGCCTGCATGCAACTGCTCTGAGTTGAGAGAGACTTGCACCCCACTCACCTTGTACGCCCCAACAGCGGAGTTGCGAATTTCTTGTTTGTACCCCACTCTCTACCTGCATTGCAGGTGTTCCCGGAGCGCGTGTACGATGTGGGCATTGCAGAGCAGCATGCTGTCACCTTCGCTGCAGGCCTTGCCTGCGAGGGGCTGGCGCCGTTTGTCGCCATCTACTCCTCGTTCCTGCAGCGTGGCTACGACCAAGTGGTGCATGATGTGTCGCTGCAGAATCTGCCAGGTGTGGTGATTGCGGCGGGGTTGCTGTGTGTGTGCTGCACAGGGATGCCGCCATGCTTGCCTCTGCTGCAGGCTGTCCAGCCAGCCCATTTGTGGGCAACCCGCCCTTCACTTCCGCAACAGTTGGTTTCCTTTGTGGCCCACACAGTCCGCTTCGCAATGGACCGCGCGGGCCTTGTGGGTGCGGATGGCGCCACACACTGTGGCGCATTTGATGTCACATACATGGCGTGCCTGCCCAACATGGTTGTCATGGCGCCTTCCAACGAGGCTGAGCTGATCAACATGGTGGCCACTTGCGCTGCTATTGATGACCGGTACGTGAATGTTGGGGGACGAGGGAAAGGGGCTCGCTCTGCCAATCCAGTGGTTTACAGCCTGCCCTTGCTTGCCTTCTGACCTCACATGCTCATCGGCTGCCGGAATGGATGATATGTGCAGGCCATCATGCTTCCGCTTCCCTCGCGGCAATGGCCTTGGCATTGACCTGGCCAGCGAGGGCATCACGCCGGATCTGAAGGGCACCCCACTTCCGGTGTGCAAAACATGCGGGATCAGAATGGTTTTTGATATTGTCAATGGTTTGCCGTGTGGCTGTGGCCATGCTTCATCATACTGCGTGACCCTGGGTGCTTTGAGCTGCCCGTGCCGCTGCAGATTGGAAAGATGCGGCTGCGGCGCAGTGGCAGTGACATTGCCCTCATTGGCTATGGCAACCCAGTGAATGACTGCCTGGCCGCGGCGGAGCTGCTGCAGCAGGTATGGCCATGGCCTGCAAAAACGCGTTTGCCTGAGAGATGCTCTGTGCTTAGCCTCAACCTAGCCTGTTACTTGGCTGCAGGCAGGAGTATCGGCAACTGTAGTGGATGCGCGCTTCTGCAAGCCACTGGACACTGATATGCTGCGACGGCTCGCAAAGGAGCACCCCGTGATGATCACTGTTGAAGAGGGGTCCATTGGTGGCTTTGCGGCGCATGTCATGCAGGTGTGGCTTCTGCAGCTGGCGCCTTGCACCCTTGTCCGCATGCTTGCTGCACATGCCCACCCAACACTGAGCTTCGGCCATCTGTTGACAATTCATGATCTGTTGCAGTTCCTGTGCCTTGAGGGTTTGATGGACGGCAACCTGAAGTTCCGTCCTCTGACTCTGCCGGATCGCTACATTGAGCACGGCACCCAGGTAGGCAGACCGCAGCCGTCAGCCGTCTGGTGAAGCTGTTCTGCGTGGCCGTAGAGGGATGGGTGGTCCTGGCCTGGTGCTGAAATCTGGTGCTGTTCTTCCCCTGCCATGGGATCCAGGCCGAGCAGCTGGCGGATGCTGGCCTGACAGCATCTCATATTGCAAAGATGGCGCTGGGCCTGGGCCTGGGCAAGGCAACGACTTTGGTGCAATAGGTTACCAAGGCTCCGCTGTTCAAATTTGTCCTGTCAGGAAAGTGTAAGCTACTTGGGCTGTGGCGCTGGGTTGAAAGCACCGGTAGAGGTGGACAGCGACGTGGCAAAGGCTGCAACGCTCCCAGAGAGCGGAAGTTGCCAGGAACCAGCAGCCAGCTGGACACAGGCTTGCGCCACGCTGGGGTGGTAATGCTGCGCCAACAGGCTGAGCTCCCACAGTGGCGTCGCAACAGCACCCGCCTGCACATTTTTGTTTCAAGGAAGTTGTCATCAACAGCAGTGATAACAACGATAACAACAACCAATCACAGCATTCCCTACCTCTGCAGGGTCCTCCGCCTCTGGGTGGTAGGCCTGCGTGGATGGCCCGCCTGCCTCGTGCTGCAGCATGCCTTGCAGGCGTCGCGACCTCCTGCACGTTTGATGTTTTCGGTGCTCACAGGTCCCATACAGGCACGCTTTGTCACACCAGTCCATACAGGCATGCCTTGTCACACCTTGTCACATCAGCGACAGTGTCACATGGCAGGGTGCCGCACCTGAGCACCCGCTGCAGCACGCAGAGCAGGCCCATCGCCAAACCGGTGTCACCTACAGCTGCCGAGGCAGCCAGCATGCGTTTCAGGAAGGCAGCCTGCGACAGTAAAACCAGAGGCGGGTGGTGTGAGAGCTGTGCAGCAACTGGGCCTGGAGGGGCTGCAGGACTGAGCCACGCACCTGCCGCACGCCATCGAGCAGTTTGCTGTCCAATAACAACTGCTCAAGAGCCTGGCAAGCCAGGTAGCACACCTGCAGCAGTGTGAGAGCAAGACCGGCGCACTAAGGAGACATGCCCATGTGTGCAGTGGGCTGATGTCCTGGACAGTTCTCTTTCGACCGCATCACCTGGTCACCAATCTTTTCTGCATGCGCACGTGCTGCAGCCGCAGCACTGTTGAACCACTCGTCGTCGCTCAGCTCTTGATCCCTGCCATGGCTGCCTGTTGGCAAGCTGTCCAACACAGGTGACAGCATGATGTGCTTGAGACCAGCATATAGCTCAGAGTAGAACCCTTCATGCTCGGCTACCACGCTGCCACCCTGCAGAAAAGGAGCAGGCAACCATTGCGCTGGGCGGCAGGAGCGGAGCTGCACCCTAAAAAGCAGAGAGTGGGACCCAAGCACGAGCCCCACCTGGTGAAGCACGATATTCACTGCCGTGAGCAGCACGCGCAGGCGTTCCTGGGGCGGGAGCGCACTGCTGCGCAGCAGCAGTCTAAGTTCTGCTGTGATATCCTCAATGTATTCGATGCTGCAGCAGGTGGTCGGACAGAACAGGTGCATCGTCACTTCTCAAGACCCTCGTTGATTCTCGAGGCCCGCGCGCTTGATTCCGGCAAGCTCACCTGATGAGATGCACATACTTGCTCAGCAGACGAAGGGCAGGGAAGAGCAGCGGAAACTTCTCCTGAAAACGCTGCCGCGACAACGGGGCAGCTGCACCAAGTTGGGTTGGGGTGCGCAGCAGAGTGGGGCAGGCAGGCCGCCGCTGAAATGGTGGTAAGCATTAGTGAATGCAGCACAACCTAGGCCCAAATGCTCGCCCAGCATTGGCCGAGGCTGCAGCTTACCATCCAGCTGCATGAGCGCAGATGATGAGCACGTCTTCAAGATCCTGCGTGAAGGAAGGATTGCAGGCGTCGCTTTTCTGTGAAGCGAATGCCTGCTTTGCGCGCGGTTCACAGGCAGTGCATCACCGACCTGAACAGCATTTCAAACAACGCGTCCAACGTGGCTGTCTGGTTGGCTTTTCTTGATGCAAGGTCGGCTGCAGCCTGCACGATGTCAGGCAGGAACGTGTGCAATACTGGGAGCACATCGAGGCTCACATCAAACCTGGCTGTCACATGCCTGCTGCACTGCATTCGCCATCCACACCGTATTTCATTGCATTCAAGCGTGCCTGTGCCTCCATGAAGCTTCTGTCCACTGCATCGCGCTCCGTCTTCTGCCGTTTCTTCCTGCGCGGCTTGCTGCCCATGTCTGTAGCCCATGGAAGGAACCGTGCTCAGTGCGCTTGCAGCAACACATCAACGGGCAGAGGCGCGGCAAAACCACACCACACCCACCTGCTGGTCCAGAGGAGCTGTGCACATCCGGAAACTGCAAGCCTAGCAGGCAGTCTAACGTGGAAGGTGGCAGAACGCACTTGTGCCGCCGCACCAGGTCGGCAACTAACTGCAAGAAAAACCAACACGCACGTCATGCAATGGGCTGGGCAGCAAGCGACGGCACAGTGACGCCATGCATAAGGCCCACAGCAGACAAGCCGCGAGCATCACCTGCACCGCCTCAGTCGCCGCATCTCCACTGCCGTGAGAGCTTGTCAGCAATGCAGCCAAGCCACCCTGCGCGCTTAGCCTGCGCAGCAAGCTAGGAGGAAGGTCATTGGCCCCAGGCGCGTCGCACACAACAGTTTCTGTGCCAAGCCTCACCGTATGCTGTCATCCTTGTGAGGCAGGCGTGCCACAAGCGCTTGAAGCAGATCTGCATTTGAAGTCTAGCACAGATTTAATTGGGCATGCCTGTTGCACATGCACGCCTGGCCCGCTTGACAGTACCACAGTCAATGCCTGCCCACCAGAGCGGTAGTTAAAATGTGGGGCAGCCTCCAGCAGGCCTGCCATGCACTTAACGGCCACACGGCCCTGCTGTATTGGGGCATGGCCAGCATTGCTGGCGTTGAACGCCTGCGGCACAAGGGCAGCACACATGCATGCTGATCTGCCACGGAGGTGCATGCCAGAGTTGCAAACGGAGGTGCATGCCAGAGTTGCAAAGCTTAGGCAGTGGCTGAAGCCATGTTGCATGGCAGGTACCTCCCACTGCAGTGCAACTGACCCGGAGCAGCGCCTTCAGGTACGCATGGTACGAGTCCAACAGGGCAGCTTCGTGCGCCCGCAGGGCACGGACCTCCTTGGAGAGCTGCGTGATTGGGGTGGTCAGTGGAACCACCTCAGAGAATAGCTGAGGAATTGCCAGTTGGGTCAGTTCAAGTGACTGTCGTTGGCCCAACTCGCCACTCACCTGCTCTGGCACCTCTTCCATGGCCGGCCGGATGCGGTAGGCAGGTATCAAGTCCTTAAAGACAGCCAGAAGTGTCAGCATGGCCAAACGGCAGACCTGCGTGGTGGCGGGGTGGATCACTTGGCCCAAACATGAGAGCCGGTTGCACGATCCCAAGGCCCTGCCCTCATGCGAGGGCAAAAGAAACGCGAGCTGAGTGCATCCACAACTGCTGTACCTGCGGATCTTCACTGCGCACGTACTCCAGTAGACCTTTGAGCTGCGGCAGGTGCTTTTGAGGGTCCTGCAGTAGCTGCTGTGCTGCCAGCGCCAGCTGCTGCTTTGCAACCTGGCGCCGCAGCTCGCGGGACTCTATGGCATCAACATGCCCCAGCCCCTGCGCTGCAGCATCTGGGATGGGTTGGGGCGGGAGCCAGCAGAGGTTTGGGTGCTGTCCCACAATGCACCTGTCGTCCCCCTATTGCTTGCCCTGTCTTCGTCCATCACACAATCAAGCCGGCGAGTAGGCCTGATTCTTGCTACACAGCGATCGCACCTGCGAGCTGCGGCTTGGCTGCCGGCTGGCGGCGGTTGGTTGCAGGCTGCTGCCCCTGCTGCTCGTCTTGGCGCTGCTCCTGCGCCAGAAACGCCCCCCGCAATGCCTCCTGTTCGAGGTCGTCCAACACAGTAACTCCCTGCACAGCCACAGCGGGCAAAGCCGCCTGCTGTGCGCTTGCCCTCCACGTGCCGTCGCCCGCCGAGTACACTGGCAGCGTGGGAGCGGACGCCACATCGAGCACGGTTGGGCGAGTCGCCTGTGCTGGGACGGCACGACACAGACGGTCAAGGGCAGTGGGTCTTGAATGCTATGCAAGCAGGGGCGTAGCGGTCACCGCAGCACCAAAGAGGCAGGGTTTCCCAACCAAGACAACTGCCGTGGCCAACAGGTGGAGGCGGCGTGATTGCACATGCCAGCGTTCAGGGACACCATAGCCACAGGTGTGCAGCATCTGGAGCAGTCACATCTCTTGCTCACCCAGGCTGTCACCTCAGTTGCAAAACTCATCATCCTAAAGTCTGAAATCACCTGGCGAGGTGCTGGGTCCGTCTCATTGGCCAGGGAGCCGGCACGCCCTCGCATGCTGGCGTGGGGCGGCGGCGGCGGCGGCGGCGGCGGCGGCGCTGGCTCTCTCGCCTCGTCGACGGTGTCTACCTCTGCCAGAAGCCCGCCGTAGGACCCGGGGGGACGCGCGCTGGGCAAGCGCTGCGCGGGTTCCTGGGGGCGTTTAGCCTTGGGGCTGACAGTGGCGTGCCGCGGCCCAGTGCATCAGCTGGCGGAGATAAACAGAGCATGCATGCTCCACATGTCCACTCCTCCCACCGCATGCCACCGTGGCAGCCTCGCACAATAATTTAACTGCACCTAACCCTGCTGGGCGCCAGTCACAAGTTTACAGAGCTGGGATGAGCGAAACGGCGGTTGGGCCGCAAGTTCAGTTTGGCCAGCGGCTGCGGCTGTGGGCGGGCCCACTTTGGCGCCGCCCGCCTCCGCTGCCGGATCTCCCCGGCCACCCATTTTGAACCTTGTCGACGGGCCACACCCCGCAGGGTTTGGTAGGGCGGTTGGGTTACAGGGGGCGTAGACTTTGCGTCCCAGCTGATCTGCACTGCTGGCACCGTGCACACTGCATGCTGTGTCCTGCGTGCCCAGCAAAGACCATGCATTGCAGCCTGGGGCAGGGTGTCATAGCATGTGCATGCCACACACCCAGGCCGCAGGCCGGCATCCCATGCGTCACATCCACAGCAGGCGTCAGCTGGCGGCAAATGCCCGATTTCCAGCACATGCCAGGACAACTGGACTTTGCGCCACTCGACAGCTAGGATGTGGCGTCCCTGCAACCGTGCAGTTCATCACAGTGCAGCAGCACGGCAGCCCAGCCGGGGCAGGGGATGGCGAGGCCACCCTTCCATGCACATAAGGAGGGTCATGGCCACACAGGTGTCTGCCTGGC
>VIYQ01001823.1:0-19822 GCA_009928355.1 Chlorella sp. CH2018 | reverse complement strand
CTACCCCTGCAGACCTTAACACTCCCATGGCTCCCGAGCTCGGCCTGTTCCTGGACGAAGCCTACTTTGACGGCTACAACAAGCAGGTGCGGGTGGGATCCCAAGTAACCCACCAGGAAATGACGTGCATGGCCCTTTCCGAGCGCTGCTTCTTGCCAGGCTGCACACGGCATTACGCTCTCCAGCCCTCCAACCACAATCCACCCCTCACCTGCGCCCTTCACCCCGCCTCCTCCCGCCCTGCAGTGGGGCGAGCTGCACGGCAACCTGAGCCTGGCGCCGTGGCAGGCCGACGCCGACGCCTTCAAGGTGCGCTGATGGGCAGAAGGGTGGGGTGTGTGGCGCGCGCCACATTACGGCCTGCTTGCCCCTGCTCGCCGCAGCATCCACACCCAAATGACTTGCCTCTCATGGGCCTCCTATGTATCAACCGCACCGCACATCAATTCAATCCGCCTGCCGCCGCAGATGGAGAAGGTGTACCCCCACATCGCTGCGCGGGACGCGGAGGAGGGCGTGAACAACTCCTGGCTGCTGTCGCTGAACGAGGCCAACTTCCGCTTCAGGTGCGGGAGGTGCTGGGGGCTGTGCTTGGCTGGCGGCGGGCGTTGTGCGGCGGTGAAGCCGGGCTGCCTGCCAAACGCCCGCCCGTGCTGTGCACCTGCTGTGCACCACAGCTTGAGGGCGGGTGGAGCTGGTGCTGCTTGGACCGCTGCACCCACGTGCCTTGCTGGGCCGTACCTCCAGCTGCTTGGACCGCCGCACCCACGTGCCTTGCTGGACCGTACCTCCAGCTGCTCTGACCCTCTTCTTTCCTCTGGGATCGCACCGTTTCGCACTTGCAGCAAGTGGGAGGAGCAGGTGTCCCGTATACGCCTTGGCGGCGGCCGCCGCACCCCCAGCCGCCCCGGCTCAGGTGGGCATGCATGCCTTTGCAGGGCTGAACGGTTGCAGCGCAAGGTTTCCAGCACGATCCTGGCATCGTCTGCCTTCAAGCTGCATGCTGCACTGCGGCGTGGGCCGGCGATTAGCCTTCCGGCCCCACACCCATCCTGGCTCGAACTCCCAACCCGACGCTCCCTGAAACGCTCCCTGACAGGTGCGGCAGCGGTCATCGGCGGCATGGAGTCGTATGGGCACAAGCGGCAGCACAGCAGCGGGGGGCGGGGCGGCCCTCCCCACAAGCGCGGCCGCGGCACCTTTGACGGCAAGGACGGCCAGGTGCTGCCGCCGCCAAACCAACGGATGGGCGGCCGCGGGCGGGGAGGGCGCGGCGGGCACAGCGTGGATGCCCTGGCTGCTGCCGACTACTCTGACTGACCTGAGAAAAACATGGTTGTGCAAGAAGCGCTGTCTCGTATTGCCAAGGTGCACTTGTAAACGTATGAAGCGGCCTGGTGGAACAGCCATGCCTCGCCTTGCGGGCCAGGAAGATAGTGCACGCAGGTGTGGTGCAGCATGGAGACAGATGCGTTTGCGTTGAGGGGCGAGGTGCGGGTTGGTCAGTGCGGAATGCACCATGATGTGGGATTGCGGGGCACACGGTCTGTACACTGCATGCCATGCGCAGTGCGTGTCCGCTGCGAGGATGCGCATGCGCCAGCCTTCCCACGGGGACGTGCTCCGTGGCGGCAGCAGCAGGCGGGCTGCGGGGCTGCGGCAGAGCCGGCGCCGCAGTGCCCGGGCGTTGAGCGCTGGACGCCATCGGGCGTGGATGGCCCCTCCCTGCAGCTGCTGCCATCTACTCCCTGCGCCTGCCGCTCACCAAGCCGTTCGGGATTCTCACACAGACCGCAGGCATTGCCGATCGTATCGCGACTTGTCATGGCTTAAACCCGGGCGTGGCATGGGCGCCGTGCAATGCCGCCGCATGCGCCAGCGCCACGCTAGCAGAGGAGAGCAGGGCAGGGCAGGGCAGGTGCAGATAGAATGGAGCAAGAAGGGACAGGTGCATGGCACGAAAGTTAGGGTGACGAATCGCAGGCTTGCATGGCCCATAATGCGGTGTCGTCTTGCGGCAGTCCTTGATTGATCGCGCTGCCGACGTTGGCGGCGGCTTCCCAACGCCCCTCAGCTGGCGCGGCGGCGGGACGTGGAGCTGCCGGGGAGCAGGCGGATGCTGTCCAGGCACACCTGTGGAACAGAAGGGTTCAATGATTGGGGGAGATGAGCAGGTTGCAGCTAGGCACGATGCGGCTGTGCTGGCTAGCGCCTGACCATCATGCATGAAGGTAGCTACCTGAAGCATCCTCCCTCGGCTCGCCACCATTAGTTGCCGCCCCACCCACCGTCTGCGTGCTGCCGATCGTGCTTTTCAGCTCAATGGTGGTCAGGTCCCACCAGCCGTTGCCGCCACAGCCCTGGAATGACGTGTAGCTGCGGGGAGCAGGGGAGAGGCGCAGGGGGAGGCCAGGGTGTGAGGGGCAAGCGTGGGCTTAACAGCCGCTGGCACACCTTCCCCACACGGGCTATCATCCACCACCTTCACACCTCAACCATGCTTCGTTCCAAACCCAGCACCCACTTGCCTTCCTCCAAAGTCACCCAGGCTGAGTGCAAACTTGGAGAACGAGCCGCGGCTCTCCAGCACGCTCAGCTGGCCCAGGGGCTTGGGGGTGCAGTAGCGCTGCGGTACGGCAGGGGGACAGGGCATGGATGAATGAGCAGGGTGCTCCATCCGCTGAGCCTCCTCATGGCACACCGTAATGCCCAGCCATCATGGGGCCGTGCACTGCCCAGCAACCGCGCTTGTAAGCACCGCCCCTGCACAGCTCTGCATCCCGCCCTCACCGAGCCGCCGCCCACGTTGATGGTGAGCTGGGGGCGCCCGCCGTCGGTCTTCATCCACAGCTCCAGGCCGCCGGCCCCCTGGAAGCCGCCCTGGGAGTGGCTCACTGCAGGGGAGGGCAGCAGCCGGAGGCTGGTGCGGTGGTGGGCCATGGCGGTTCATAGCAGGTGCACGCTCTGTGGGTGCAAGTAGGCAGTCGTACCCAGCCCAACACATGACAGCACAACCCCCGCACCCGCCAGCGCGCCGCCGCCGTACAGGTCGGCACACACCACATTGCCGCCGGTACTGCCAAAGTTGCCGGCCTGCCAGGCGACCTTGGCGTTGTAGCTCGCGTCCCACCAGCCGTTCTGCGCATGGTTGGGGTGGTGCGGGCAGAGAGTGCGGAGGTGGGAATGAGGCCGGGCTCAGCCAAGGCACTGGGCATGTGAGGGTGAGCATGGTCACCTGCCCTGCCCCCAACGACTAGCCGATGCCAGCAGCTCGGCAAGCCTCACCCGCAGGCTGCCAGCGAAGACGGCTCCCGTGTCACCACTGCTGCCGCCACTGTTGGCAGGGCTGGCCGGGGCAGCGGCGTTTGAGCCGCTGGCGGGGTCTGAGTCGGGCGGGCCGCCAAAGCTGTGCACACCGGCGTCAGAGGAGGAGAATGAAGAGGAGGCGGCAGAAGAAGAGGTGGAGGAAGACCAGGATGAAGAGGAGGAGGAAGAGGAGGAGGAGGAGCCGCCGCTGCTCGAGGAGGACCAGGAGGAGGCCTGGGCGGAGCCGCCGCCGCTGCTGGTGCTGCTGGAGGCCGCAGAAGCGGAGCCGCCTGCAGGGAGGGTTGCAGGGTTACTCGTGTGAACACGGATGATGCCGCCAACCTCAGCGCATCGCAACTAGTTCTGTTCCGTTCATGCATGCTCCATGCTGGCGGATGTGACCCTTCAGCCCTGGCATGTACCTGCCGGCCCGACTGCCCGCCCACCAGAGGAGGAGGAGGCGGAGGAGGAGGCGCGGGCAGAGCTGCTGCCGGTCGGGTCGCCAAACTGCCAGCCCTGCACCATCTTGTCGGATTGCTGATAGTTCCATATCTACAAAGGCAAGGGAGAGGGGAGGAGGCTCAGTGTGGACACTGGAGCAGGGCAGTACATGCAGACAGCCTGCTGAGCTGAGCTCGAGTCCCCGCGAAGCCCACATGGCGGCCAACACTTGCATGCAGACCGTGCTCCACAGAACAGCTCTCCCAACCCCGCACCCACCTTGGGAGTGGACATGTCACCGGTCTGCATGAAGTTGTCGGTCTGGCTCCAGTACTCGCCTGTGGCAGGATGGAGCATGGGAAGGGGCATTGAGTGGGGCAGGTGTACGATGCGGCAGGGTGCTGTGCCGCAGGATGCAAACACCCTGCCCAGCAAGCACCCTTCAGCTGCCAGCTGCCTCACCGGGGGTGGGGTTGGAGATGGGCGGTGCAGGCTTGGGGGGCTGGTAGCTGCAGGGCACCTCGCGGTACTGCAGGGAGGGGCTAGGCAGGGAGTGTTTGCAGCGCTGCGCAGCGGCACATCTGCCTGCAGCTGGTGTGCAAGGAGCTTTACTTCACCTGAATGCCTATTACGCCCCACTTGGTGCTGGCCAACTTCTCAAAGGCCCAGATGGAAATGTCTGCGGCGAGGGGAGGGCAAGGAACTGGGAGTGGGTGGGCAGCAGCGCATCATGCCAGCACATCATACCAGGCGCCAACCCCTTGCACACATGTGCTGTGCTGCTGTGCCACCGTGGCCAGCCACTCTCAGCTGGTGCACTGCACGCACCCATGTGGTCGGCATCGCCGCAGCACCACCGCTTGTTGCTGTACCTGCATGGGGCAAGCGGGTGGAGAGGTGGGGGAGCGGTCAATGGTGCCTGAAGGCTGGTAGCAGTCAGCAGGGGCGGCGGCAGCTTAGCCCGTGAGCGCAAGTGCTGAGCCTCGCATGAAGACGAAACCATACATACAGCAGCTGCCAATGTGCGGCGGCAGCATATTGCCAGCCACGCTTACCCCCTCGCACATTCTTGCGCAGAACCCCCCACCCCCCGTCCCGCCCGCACCAGTTGGAGGGGTAGCTGCAGGGGCAGGAGTCGACGATGCGCAGCAGCAGGGAGGCACTGGTGTCGTAGCACACGCTGGTGCGGTCAAACGAGGCGCCGTAACTGCAGAGTTATGGGGCGCAGGCAGGGAGAGGGGCTGATTCAGGGAGCTGATGGGCAAGCTTGCCGGGCAGCGCTGCGCATGGCCCCAGTGATAGCCGCCACCCGCATGCCCGCTACCGGCTGGCCCATGCGCCACCGCCTGCTCAACCCGACTGCCCCTGCTCACCCGTCCTTCACCCAGCGCGGGTCGCACTTGACCTCGTAGCAGCGGCCGCAGGAGCCAGGGAAGTTGGGGAACTGGTCGGACAGGGCAGCCACATCCCAGCCCTGTGCATGGGGAGGGGAGGGCGGCAAGCGTGGCAGGGGAGCGGTCAGGGCGGGTGGATGACGGGGGCTGCTGTGCAGGCCACTTGCTCAGAATGCATTACCCAAGCCCGCGCTCCACTTCCTGCTCCACTCCCAGGCCCTGCCAGCAGCCTGCTCACCGCGGGCTGGTCCTGGCTGATGTAGCCTGCGGCATGAGGGAGCCGGGAAGGCACAGAGGCCGGAAGTATCAGGGCAGATGCGAGCTGCAAATGGTCGCACCGGCAGCAGCAATGCACAGAACTCCACTCCAAAGGTACGCCTTGTGAGCACTCACCGAAGCCGCAGTTGCCCTTGTGGATGCTCCATCTGCGGGCGGGAGCGGCGGCGGCGGGAAGGCGGTGAGGGCGGGGCGCCGCGGCCGATTGAGCAGAATGCGCCGCATGTAAGGGCGCCAATTGCAGCTGCGTGCATTCCTTACCCGTCAGTGCCGTAGTAGCTGGCTCTACAAGGCAGAGGGGCAGCAGGCCGGCGGGCGATGAGTGCGGGCAGGCGAGGCGGCGGCGGGCGGCGGGACGGCGACAGCAGCAGCGTGCCCCCGGCTGCAGCCCGCCTCCCCAGCCCCGACCCGCACCGTCCTTGCTTCCAGTCGGCCGCCGAGGCCGCCAGGCTGAGCGCCAGCAGCGCCAGCAGCCCCGGCAGCCTGTTGTGCCGAGCTCCCATTGCGCCTTCCGCCCCGTGCTGCCCGCTGCTGCTCCTCCCGTGCGCCAGGGAGACGGGGAATGCCGCTGGTGGGCCGCCGATGGGCTGCAGTCGGGCTGGGCCGCTTCGAGCTCAGGCTGCGGCAGCTGTGGCGGGCGTCAAGGGCTGCGTGGCTGCTAACCGTGCAGGGATGGCAGAAGGATCGTGCAGGGAGGGGCGGGGCGGAGGGAGGCAGCCGGCCTTCACAAGCTGGCGCCCCCATGCGAACGCTTGAATGCGGAGTGCGCCAGCCGTGGAAGCGCGGGGCATGCCCGCTGCTTTCTGTGGTCTATAGCAGCATGCATAGCTGCTCCTGGTGTTTGGCAGCAGCCTGAAAGTCTGGCGGCGACCTGATTGCGCACTCGCGCGCAGGCTGCGCCACTTTGCCGCCGCTCCCACGAACCGCTGCTTGGGCCACCTCCGCTCCTGCCGGCAGCCCTGCAGCTGCTAATGCAGCGACAGATTCCGGCGGGGTGCCGCAAGCTCATGCATCACGCCATGCACCTGCGTCTGCCAGCTGCCCTGTCAAGGCTGCTGCTCGGCGGCAGCGGCTAAAGAGGCGGCAGCGGCGGCGGCAGCCAGCTCAGCTGCGCAATGCGGGCGTCCAAAGCTCTTCTGGCGCGCCATTGCAAACAAAAATTGCTAGCGACGCGTGTGGCGCCAGCCGAACCTCCTGCTGCACGCCCCGCGACCTGACCGCGCCCCGAGAGCTCCCGCCGGCCCGCTTGCATATTGATAGTCGCACCCGGCACACCAGGCAGCCATGGTGCAGGCGACCGAGCCTCAGACGAAGCTCGTCAAGCCCCGCACCAAGGCCGGCAAGCGGGTGCTGGAGAAGCGCGCTCCGAAGCTGGTGCGCTGGGACCGGAGGTCGCTGCCGAAGCGCTTGCCGCGCCGCCGCGGGCGCCGCGAGAGACATGCATGGGCCGCCACCACCGCCGCCGCCGCCGCCAGCCTGCGAACAGCCTCTTGCCGTTGCCCGCAATGTTGCAGGTGGAGGACCCCAAGCGCGCGCTGCTGGTGTATGGCAATAAGACGAGCCAGGTGGTCAAGGACGTGATGACCGACCTGCACAAGCTCAAGGGGGTGCGCTTCAGCTGCTGCTCATCCGTTATGCTTGGTGCAGCTGCGTTCCAGCCTGTGGCAGCTTGGTTCTGCCCGGCTAGCAGCGTGCATGCTACTGTGGCGGATGGCATTTAGTGACAGCCGCATTCGTCGAGCATTCTGGGCAGCCTGCAGCTGTGGTTGCCCTGCCTCCACCCTCCCTGCGCGGCGGAGGCCACCCCTTGGCGCACAAAACGCCTGCCCCCAGCTCACCCTCGTGTGCCTGCGCCATGTGCCTTCCCATCACCTGCCAGCACCCAACATCCCGCCCCGTGCAGTCGGACGCAGTCAAGTACTCGCGCAACAACGCAGACATGCGGCCATTTGAGGCGGGCGGCGAGTCGCTGCTAGAGTCGCACTGCGCCCGCAACAACTGCTCCCTGTTTGCGCTGGGCAGCCACCAGAAGAAGCGGCCGCACAACCTGGTGCTGGGCCGGCTGTTTGATTTCCGCCTCTACGACATGGTGCGTGGTTTTGTTGCTGTTCCTGCGTTGTTTGGCTGTTGAGTTTCTGCTGCCGAGCACACGATGCTTGCCCGGCTGCGCGAATGGCTGCTCGCACACGCACTTGCCAGCGGTGGCCAATGCACATGCTGGTGGCTGCTTTTCAACTTGCGCTGCTGCACGTATATTGCAGCTTGCCTTCCTGCCCACTGCTGCTGCGGCCCTAACAAGCACATCATCCGGTTGCCGTTTCTGCCGCAGGTGGAGTTTGGGGTGGCGGCCTACCGCTCCGTGCAAACGTTTGGCAGCGGTGCAGCGCAGGCGCAGCTGGGCAACAAGGTGCGGCGTCTGGGGAGAGATGGCCGGATGCAGCACCTGTGGTGACAGCTGCGCTGGATGATCTCCCAGAATGCAGTTCGTCAGGTATCAGCAAGAAGAAGAGCCGCCGCGCTGACTGCCGCTGTGCCGCCCAACTCAAGCACCCACCCTGCTCACCTGCCCCTGCTTTGCCCCTTTCCTGTCCCCAGCCCTGCTTCGTGTTTGTGGGCGACGTGTTTGAGAACGACCCAGCCATGCGGCAGGTTAAGTCGCTGCTCCTAGACTACTTCCGCGGCCGCCAGGTGGGTGCTGCTGGCCAGGTGTCACGTCTTTTCTTAGCTCTTCAATGTCAGCAGGCGTTTGTCTGGCTGCTCTTTTGATCTCTTCAATGTCAACACATCTTGTCTGGCTGCCCGCTCGCTTGTTGGCCTTCTCCTCTCATCCGCCCCCCTGCATGCCTGCTTGCCTGGCCCGGCCCAACAAAGTTTCATGCTGGAGGGCTCCTCAGCTTCTCTGTTTGTGACTCGCTTCCGCCTCTGGCCCTGCAGGTTGACAACATCAACCTGAAAGGCCTGGACCGAGTGATCATGGTGACGCAGCACCCCGAGAACAAGCGGGTGCTGTTCCGGCAGTACACTGTGCGGTACAAGAAGAGCGGTGGGTGGCAAGAAGAGGGGCGGAGGTGATGGTATGGGCTGGGAGCGGCGGGTGGCCGGTTGTGCTGGCACCCCAGTGGAATGCTGCACCCTTGCACAGCTGCGATGAGGTGGTGGCAGTTATCTCAGACAGCGCTCCCCGGCCCGCCTGTGTGCCTGCAGGCACGCGCGTCCCACGGACAGAGCTCACAGAAATGGGCCCCTCGCTCGACCTGGAGGTGGGTGCTCGCTGCCGCTGGCTGTTCGTTGAGCAATGCTCTGGCAGACTGCCAGCCGTGTTGATGGGGGGATGGACAGAGACGGCGAGCAGTAGTCAGCGACCTATGCACACATGCCGGTCCCTTGTGCGCCATCAGCCGACTGCGCCCTGCCCTGCCTGGCCCCCATTGGCTGCTCGCTGCAGGTGCGGCGCAGCCGGCAGCCACCGGTGGACTTGGAGAAGGAGGCGTGCAAGCGGCCGAAGGTGGACAAGAAGAAGGTGAGGGCGGGCAGGCTGATGCCTGGATGCATCAAGGTGCCCAGGATTCTCTTCCCAATCCGCTCGCCAGTGCATGGTGCAGCAGGGCCACCCTGCCCCGCACGCTTAAGTTGCCCCTTGCTGCCCCCGTGCCGGCCTCCCCGTGCCATGCAAAACATGCTCCGCTGCAGTTTGCACCTGCCCCTCTGTGTCCACCAACCCGGCTGACCTGCACCCACCCGCCTGCCCCGCTCTCTGCCCACACTGCAGCAAAAGAACGTGGGCAGCGATGTGCTGGAGGGCAAGGTTGGCCGCATCTACATGCCCAAGCAAGACGTGGGCGGCATGGCGCTGGCAAAGCCCAAGGGTGTCAAGCGCGAGCGGCGGGCGGCGGCAGCAGAGGCGGCAGCAGCCAAGAAGCAGCGGCGGGCGGCAGGCGGCGGCGGCGCGGCAGCGGCAGCGGGCGGCGGCGACGACAGCGAGTGATGCCGCCGGGCAAGCTGGTGCACGTGCATGTCCCCTGTGCGCTTGGCTTGTATGTAACTGTAGCTGTGTGCAGGTCATGGCATGCAGCATCACATGGGTCAGCGGGGGGGAGGTGCTACTGTATCCAGCTCCAGTGCCTGCGCCAGTCCCGCTGCCCACCAACAGGCAGCTGGTCCGCTACAGCTGGTGTGGAGCCTCTGGAGTACCCACACAGCCCCACACATGCTCACTAACACATGTGGCGAGCCAAGAGGCCACAGGCCCCTGGCAGCTTGCCGGTTCCGTCGCGGCAGGAGCTGGCGGCGGCATGGGAGACGCCCCGTCAGCACCCGTTCGAGACTGCCAGCGTCGCTCCCGGGAGCTTAGATCGCCTCTGGCAGGCGCACCGGCATTACATTTTACGATGGTGGCCGCAGAAAAGGTTTATATCACGGAGGTCGCCCCCGCGGCGCCTGCAAACGGGGAGTTCCCCGGCGCGGGCCCCGAGTACCGGTGAGGCGGCAAGCAGATGCTCAGGATGGTGTGGACGAAGTGGGGGGAGGAGCCCGGCGCACGCCGCGGCTAAGGTCGGCCTCACCTCGCTTGCAAGCGCCGAGAGCAACGTAGTCGCAACCAGCAGTGCGATCCCTGCTGCGAGCAATGCGGGGGGAGCCGCCCGCCGCACCAGGGCTGCCGCCGCCAGCGTCCCGCCGCCAGCCCGCCCGCCAAAGGGCCCGCCTGCCACCCGTTGCTGCTCCTGCAGGGCGACCATCGCCAAGGATGGCCCCCCCTCCATCCCCTACGGCTCGCTGTACGAGATGTTCCAGGACAGCGTGAAGAAGTACCCAGACAACAACTGCCTGGGCCACCGGGAGGGCGCCGGCTACGCCTGGCTGACCTACAAGCAGACCGAGGAGCAGGTGGGCGGCTCGTTTGCCAGGCTGGTTGACCGGCTGGGTGGTAATCTGCACTTCAACAAGTGGCAGTGAACCGGTGTTCAAGTTGTGCTTCCGTAAGGTTGCTGCCGCTTGACCTGCTGCCCGGCACCAGCCGCTGGCGTGCCTCAGCAGTGCCCTGCTTCTTCTGCGTCTTCTTTGCAGATGGTTGTGTTTGCCCAAGCCGGTGGTTGTTTGTTCCAACACCCCCTGCCGCTTTGCGCCCTGTCCTGCAGGTCGCGGCCATTGGCTCGGCAATGGTCAAGGTGGGGCTGGGCCCGCACGCGCGTGTGGGCGTCTACGGCGCCAACTCCCCCGAGTGGATGATCGCCATGCAGGTGTGCTCAATGTTGCCTAGGTGGTGGTTCATAGGGCGGCTCGTCTTGGTGGTTTGCTGCAGCAGCAGGGGCCTGTGGTGCAGGGGCGGGCGGGCAGCCGGCTGTGGCACTCCTGATGTGCGCAAGCAGGCAGAGTCTTGATGATCCAGGGCTGCCCTGCTGCAAGTAAACTCCATCGGACGCTGTGTTTGCCCATGCTCTCAACTGCTGTGCAGGCCTGCAACCGCCAGAACATGTACTGCGTGCCGCTGTACGACTCGCTGGGCGAGGTGAGGCGTGCTGCGCTGTGCATGCTGGCGAGCGCCGCATGGAGCGGCGGGCATGCTGCAGCATGGGAGGCTGGTGTGCGGACAGGCTCAAAGTTTCTGCTCACCACGGATCCCAAGTGACCCAGAACTCCCAGACCCAGCCCTCCCACTGCCCCTTGCACTGTGCAGCACGCCATCGAGTACATCATCAAGCACTCTGAGGTGAGGCAGTGCCGCTATTGCTGCTCGGCATGCGTCTGGCACAGGCAGTGCGCCAGTACTGCTGCCCAGCCGCACCTAAAAAAATAAAATCATGCCACCAATGTGTGCTGCTCCTGCGCATCTGTTCGCTGTTACCGTCGCCCCTTGCTGAGGGTGAGTGCTCACCGTCCGCCCTCCCTCCTCCCACTGCTGGATGCCTGCAGTCCACCATCGCCTTCTCCTCCTCCGACAAGCTGGGCATGCTGGCCAAGGCGCTGCCCCTGGTGAGAGGTTATCGCTGCGAGGGGTCTTGAGCTGGCTTGCCGGCATGTATCCAGGGCACACTACTGAGCAGTGCAGCCGCAGGTAGCAGTGCTGAGTACGTGTGCAAGCCTTTGACGCGTTGGGCAGCGGCGTTGCCACGAGCTCAACGCCCAAGCTGCTGCACCTTGCCCAAGCCCGCTGAACCGCCACCACCCATTGTGCACGCGCCTTGCAGGTGGCCGGCCTGATCAAGACGGTGGTGTACTGGGGCAAGGGCGAGCCCCAGGGCGTGGAGGTGAGCACAGCACAGCACAGCGCAGCGCAGCGCGAACCAGGCGCAACAGGCAGTGGCTAACCTCGCATGGCAGCGTGCAGCGCAGCGCATCATATCCGGGAGAGCACAGCGGAGCATGCAAAGCGCGGCTCAATCGGGCTAAACCAACGGCGCATGCTCCGCTCATGCCCGTGTTCTCACAGGCTGCCAAGGCTCAGGGCGTGGCTGTCTACTCGTACGACGAGTTTCTGGCTCTGGGCCGCGCCAACCCCGCCCCCGCATGTGGGTGCAAATTGCTTCTGTGACAGTGGCCTGTATTGGCAGCTGCCTGCTTGCATGCACCACTTGTGCGGCGCGCTACGCACTGCAAGCCAGCGCGTTCAACTCAGCACAACCCTCCCTTGTGCTGTACTGCTGCTCCCTGTCTGCTGGACGACCATGTGCACGCACACCTTACTGCTGCTGACCTGCACCAATCAACCCCATTTCACCCATGTCTGCGCAGCCCCTCCCAAGCCCGAGGACCTGTGCACCATCATGTACACCAGCGGCACCACCGGCGACCCCAAGGTGAGCACTGTTACCTGTTGTGCTTGTGGTCTTGCGCTGCTGCTGTGTGTTGCTGCTGCTGCCTGCACTGCCGAGTCAGGTAGGGTGCAGCAGCCAGTGCAGCCAGGGCCAAGCAGAAGACGAAGGTGCAGAGACGCCCGCGCCGCCACTCCTACCGTCCCCCCTTTTGCACGTCCTGCCCACTACCCACCCTCTTGCCGCCCACCTGCGCTTGCCGGTGCCCACTGCCGCCCACTGCCGCCCACTTGCACGCCCAGCGCCACTGCCCAGCACCCGCCGCTGCCATGCCCGCCCTGCCCCGGCAACTGCTTGTCCCCGCCCGCCCGCAGGGTGTGGAGCTCACGCACCGCAGCCTGCTGTCCACCATCGCAAGCATGGAGGCATTTGTGGATGCACACGATGTCCACCTGTCATCCGACGATGTCTATCTGTCCTTCCTGCCGCTAGCACACATCTTTGACAGGCTAGTGGCACCCTCCTACACTCCCTGCTGCCCACTTGCTGGCTGCCCACTGCTGTGCGCCCCGCCCTCCCCCGCCGCCCGCCGCCCCGCCGCTGTGGTTGTGGTACCGCAGGGCGTGCTCATCAAGCACAGCATGGTGCTGTCCATCATTGCATCCATGAAGGCCTTTCTGGACGATCTGTCGGAGGGCCAGCAGTTCTTGGGCCCGGAGGACGTGTACATCTCTTTCCTCCCCCTGGCCCACATTTTCGATCGGTCGGTTGTGTGATCGAGCACACTGCCTGCTGCCCGGGGCTCCAGGGCGCCCGGACGCCGCCCTGCTGCTCAACTTGCTGCCCTTGCTGCCCTTGCTGCATTTTTTTGCCCCTTGCTGCCGTGGCTGCACAGTGCATCACCCTGCACCACGCTGTGCTCGTGCATCCACCCTTGCATCCCACCGCCACACCGCCATGCCAGCCCCGCCTGGCAACGCCTGCCTGCACCACCGCCACCCCTCCAGCGGCCCCCCAGCCGTGGCTCCCACAACTACCCCGACAGCAACGTGACAGCACGCAGCCGCAGCAAACCGGCAGGGATAGGCTGTTGCAGCTCGCCTTGCATTGACACCCGCCCCACACCACCCGCCAATCTGCTGCGGTTCTGAGCTCGCCCCCTGGCACTTTCCTGTACCGCCCCCGCACCGGACAGGGCGTCCTGCTGCCGCACCGCGCCATGGTGGCGACGGCACTGTCGCTGGCCGACTTCTTGGAGGCTCACCAAGTGAAGCTGGATTACCGCGATGTGTACCTCTCCTTCCTGCCCCTGGCGCACGTGTTTGACAGGCAATCTGCCGCCCTGCCCTTGCAACCCACTGCTTGGGGAACACCTTTCCTGAGCCCAGTGCACTTACTGTGTGGCAGCTGCGCCTGCATCGCTGCACTCTCCATGCATCCATGCCTGTCGCTGCACAGTTGCATCGCCTGGCTGAGCTTCCCGTGCTTCCATTGTTGCGTAATTCTGTCTTGCTTCTACCCTGGTCTGACTTGGCCTTGGCCTGCCCTGAACACCCCTGGCTGCTGCGCGGCCCAGGGAGCTGCTCTCTGCACCCCCGCTTGACACTCACCCTACCAAACCCATCCCACCGCCGGTGGGCAACACTCACGGCCCCCGCCACACTGCCCGCACCTGCTGCGCCTGCAGGACTGCGGAGGAGCTGTTCCTGCACCTGGGCGGCTCCATCGGCTACTGGCGCGGAGACATCAAGGGCCTGATGGAGGACATTGGTGCGCGCAGCTGAAGTCCATTGCGCTCAGCTGGCGTTCAGTGCGCTCTGCTGACGGTTGCCTGCTTGCAAGCTTGCTTGCAAGCCTGCTTCTTTGTTACCCCCTCCGTGCTGCAACCACACTACGCAACCCCGCCCCGCCCTACCCCTCTCTTCTCTCCTGCAGGCGCGCTGCGGCCCACCCTGTTCTGCGGAGTGCCTCGCGTCTTTGACCGCATCTACTCGGGCGTCATGCAGAAGGTGGGCAACTATCGTTGCTTGTGGGTTCTGCATAGTTAGCACCCCGGTTGTTCGTGGAGCGCCCATGCGTTCGCATCCACTCGGGCGGAATGGAGAAGTTGGGCGCGCTGCTTGCCTGTGTCTGTGGTGCTTCTTGCCGGGGAGCTGCACTGTTCAGCTGTGCACCGGCACATTCGATGGCCAGCCGCCCGGCATCCAATTTTGCGTGGCCAGGTGGCGGAGGTGCCCATCCCGAACAGGACTCCGCGCTGCGTTGTGCTCCATTGTCTGCACCCGCCAGCACGCCAGCTGACACCTGCTGCTGTCGGGTGTCTGCCGGCCCCTGCCTTGCCAGGTGGCGGAGGGCCCCTTCCTGAAGAAGACGCTGTTCAACTGGGGCTACAGCCGCAAGCTGCACATGCTGGCCAAGGGCTACTCTCATGACAAGGTGGGCGGGCATGTGGTGCAGATACGCATCCATCCCTGCGGTGCTGCTGCATGAGCTGCAGGGTGCAGGCACCGAGCAGCATACAGCGTGGCAGTGGCCTGGTGTGTGTGTGCCGCGCCCTGCACATGTGGCGGGCTGTCGTGTGTGGCCAGCTCTGCTCCCCCAGCCGCCACCTGCAGGCCACCCCCATCTTTGACAAGATTGTGTTCTCCAAGATCAAGGAGCGGCTGGGCGGCCGCGTGCGCCTCGTGGTGTCGGGTGAGCTGAACCTCGCTGCAGGACGAGGCTGGGCCGTTGGCTACCTGCTGGCGCACCTATTGGCTCTCTGCGCGGCCCTCGCTGCACTCCATGCATCCACCACAACGCCACTGTATTGTGCCACTGTTGAGCCGCGGACCCGACCTGCGTTCCTTGCAGGCGGCGCCCCGCTGGCGCGCCACGTGGAGGACTTCCTCAAGGTCACCATGTGCTGCCGCGTGGTGCAGGCCAGTGGACCCACAGGGGGCTGAGCAGGGTTTCGTGGGCATGCCAGCCAATGCTGCCTGTTGCATGCCAGCATGCTGACTTTGGTGCAGCCTGCGGCTGCGCACCTGGACACCGCTCTCCTGGCTGGTTGCAATGTTTGCTGCCTGACATCGTGTCGTTGTTCTGCCGCTGCCCCTACTCTGCACTTCTGCAGGGCTACGGCCTGACCGAGACGTGCGCCGCCTCCTTCATTGCTGTGCCCGACGTGCCGGTGAGTTGCTCTCGTGGGTGATGAGCGAATGAGTGATGAGCTCACGCCCGCTGCACTGCCTGCCACCGTCATGCTGCATGCCTGCCGCTGTGCTGCTCACACTGCACTGCCCGCCACCTTTTGCCTTTGCCCTGCTCGCTTGAATCTGAACCCCTCACCCCACCTCACCTCACCTCACCTCACCTCCACCCCGCCCTCTCCCTGTCGTCCCCATCCGCAGGCCCAGGCCGGCACTGTGGGCCCCCCGCAGCCGGTGCTGTCCTTCCGCCTGGAGGCAGTGCCCTCCATGAACTACGACCCGCTGGCCAACCCGCCCCGGTGCGCTTGCTTGGTGTCGCTGGCATTGTTTGCTTGGTGTCGCTGGCGTTGTTGCTGCCTGCAAGCATGCCAACCCATTCAAGGCAGTGACCTCCATGATCTGCGCCCCGCTGGCCTTTGGCATGCCCCGGTGCACCTGCTGTGGTGGAGAAAACCTCACGCGGTGCACAACGCCGCAGTGCTTGTAGCTGGCGGCACCTCCCTGCCCTCGCAGCGCCTGCCCAGCTGCTCACCTGCCCGCACATTCACCGCCCTTCCTGTCGCAGCGGCGAGGTGGTGGTGCGCGGCCCCTCTGTGTTTGCCGGCTACTACAAGGCACAGGTGGGTGGCGCAGGCGCGGTTGTTGTGCAGCACGGCAGATTGTGTTTGGGCTGTCACGTGCCGAGCTTGGGAGTTTGGTTGTTCGCTTTCTTCTGGTGCCTAGTTGGAGCCTGGCGCTCAGCTGTATCTGCTGTGTGGATGTTTTGTTTTGTTTCTGCAGGACAAGACGGACGAGGTGCTTGACAAGGACGGCTGGTTCCACACCGGTGAGGCTGCTGTGGTGTGTGTTTTGCTGTGCTAGCCTGTTCACTGCGAGGCAGCTGTACAGGCCTGCAGGGCCACACAATGCTTGTTGCACTGTGCTATGCCTGTTGGCTGGCTGGCCGCTGCCTGCGGCAGCTACACCTTGCCAGGCAGTGCCTCTTCGGCAACTTGAACTACTGTAAGCCTGGCTGCTGCCCATGCCAGGCGACATTGGCGAGCTGACCCCGGGCGGCGCGCTGCGCATCATCGACCGCATGAAGAACATCTTCAAGCTCAGCCAGGGTGAGCTAGCTGGCTGACGGATGGATTCGTGGCTGGTTGGTGGGAGTACTGCCTCGTTGGTGTCGTTGACAGGGTGGGAGCCATTGAATGATGCAGACAGAACCCTGTGCCTAACAACACGTGCACCGCTGACCCCTCGGCTGCCAACACTGACCCTTGGCTCCTTCCGCCCCGCTGCTTGCGCTCTGCGTGTACCCTGCTGCAGGCGAGTACATTGCGGTTGAGAAGGTGGAGGGCGTGTACAAGAAGAACACCAACCTGGAGCAGGTGGGCTTAACTAGGGGTAACTTGGGGTAACTAGGGGTAAATTGGATGTTCTTCTTTCGGGCCCGGCCATGCTGTTGTGCCTGGGCAGGGCGAGAGTGCATGCAAGGGCAATGCCAACCTGGAACAGGTGGGCGGCTGCTGCTTGAGCGGGTGAAGTGGACAGGCGGGGGATGCTCGCAAAGGCATCCCCACTGGCTCTCCTCCCCTCCCTCAGATCTAGGTGCACGTGCAATGCCATTCAGAGCGCCGCTGTGGCTGTCGCACTTGACGCCCGCCTCTCATTCCTTCCCTGCACACAGATCTGGGTGTACGGCAACTCCTTTGAGAGCAGCCTGGTGGCGGTGGTGGTGCCCCTGCACGGCAAGCTGCAGGCAAGCTGCGGGGGATGCGGGTGGGCGTGGGAAATGGGCACTTGGGCGGCTGCTGCTGCTGCTGCCCTGCCGCCGCCGCCGCCGCTGCTGCAGCTGCTGAACTGCCGGTGTGCGCTGACCCTGCCACTTGGCCGCTGCTGCCGTCACCGCAGCTGCTGCGCGGCTGGTGTGCGCCCCCGCTGACCCACCCTAACCCGCCTGCTCCCCTTGCACCCCGCAGTCCCTGGGAGAGGAGGTGGGCGTGAGCGGCACCGATGAGCAGCTGTGCCACAACCCCAAGGTGCGGTTTGAGCTAGGGTTCAGTGGCTGGCAAGCAGCCATGCGCAGTGGAGGCATGTGGGCGGTTGGAGGCTTGCTGGCCAGTTTGGGCAGCTGTCCCCCGCTGCTCCATTGCCTCGTGCACCCCACCTCACCGCACCCCACCGCGCTGCTGCCCGCCTCTCTGTTGCAGGTCGTGGAGGCGCTGCTGGCCAGCCTGACGGCCACCGGCAAGGAGGGCAAGCTCAAGGTGAGCAGGGCTGCTCGCATTTGCGCAGAGGTTTCAGTCAGTCTCGGTCTCGGTCGTCCAACCGCCTGGCTCGAAACCCACTCGTGTCAAGCAGCGGCACTGGGCCACCAGAGCAAGCGGCCACGCCGCTGCGACCTGCCGCCTGCTCTTCAAGCTCTCGCCCCAGATCGCCTCCAGCACTCTCACACCGCCAGATCCACCCCTCCCCTCCGCGTGCCTTGCAGGGCTTTGAGCAGGTGAAGGCGACTTATGTCGATCCCCCTGAGAACCACTTCTGCTACTGAAAGCGGTGTTTCTTGCCTCCGTTTGACACTGCTGCAGGGCTTTGAGCAGGTGAAGGCCATCTATGTGGAGTCGCCCGAGAACCACTTCACCGTGGAGAACGACCTGCTCACCCCCACCTTCAAGCTCAAGCGCGCGCCGCTGCAGAAGAAGTACCAGCCCCAGATCGATGCCATGTGAGCGCGCTGGCTGCTTGAGATGGCTGCTGTGTGCAGTGCTGCCGCCTGTCTGCAGCGCTGCCGCCTGCGTTGTGGACCGCTGCTGCCCTCACGGCGCTGGGCGATGGTAAGGGCAACGCCCTTGGGAGTGCACGCACTCCATCCCGAGAGCGGACCTGCTTTAGCTTGTGGATGGTGCTGCTCGCCGACTGCGCCCCCCCCTCCCCTGTTTGCTTGCAGGTACGCGGCCATGAAGAAGTGAGCCAGCCTGCTGTGCCACGCAGCAGCCCTGCTGTGCCACGCGGCTTCCATCCCACCTCAACCCATCCCATCCCCCCGTCAGTGAACTTGTGAGCGGTCAGTAGGCTCTTGGGCCAGCCGCGGCAGGCAGCTAGTGCCTCCCGCCAACCCGTGCCGTCTGGCGCTCTGCCCGGCCCACCGTGCGTGCGCCGGGCATCGCCTGCTGTGCCCCCCTTTCCCCTCGCTGAGTTTTGTTTTCTCCGCCAACCCCACCTCCGCAACGCCGTCTCCGCAACCTCACGCTTCCCTGTCCCTCCTCTGACACACACCCAACTGCCTCTTCCCGCTCACTTGTGTGCCTGTCTGGCGCCGCCCCGGTTTTAGCGGCGCCCGCCTACAACGCTCCACTCCAGCACATCTCCTGTTATCTCTGGGTCCAGCCATGCACAGTCAGCCTCTCCCCTCCCTGCCTCATGATGTAATGTCTCATTGTGCTGCATACAGGGATTCACTGCAAGCACAGAAGGGAGGCTGTTAGCAGCAGAGCAGCAGCTGCAGGCAGTTGAGGGCGGCAGCAGCAGCATTGGCAGGTAAAGCAGTTGTGTGAGGGAGAGGCAGCCTCCTCGAGCTCATCGTGCCTTACAGCGCGACGACGTCGACTGGCGGACAAAGGATGCATGAAAGTGCGGGCAAGCCTCTTATACTGCATGCAGAAGTTCTACAGCATGCTTGGGGTAGCTAGGATGAGGGTGATTGGGGCTATGCAGTGAGAGCAGCGGCGCTAGGGAAAAGCTGCCCTGGGGGCTCGGTGCACAAGTGATGGGCGTGGATGCAGGTCCACGAGTGGGGCAAGAGGGGCATCGTCAAACCAGGCAATGCAGGGTGACAGGTGAGCAGCGTGCATGCACCGCGGATGAGAGACACGGTTGGAATGTGCACCGTTCGATCGCTACCGGTGCGGAAGGGAGGGGTTCAGGAAGGCTTTTGAAATGATGGGCGGGGCCCTTTCGAGGGGATGTGGGGGTGGACAAAGTGGCAGGGCGCACAGCAGCGAACAGCGCAAGTGCAAGTGCCCGGGCAAGCACTCTTGGCTGTTGGGTGGGTGGGAAAAGAGAACAGGAGGGCCGGAAACCGCCAGAACGGCACTGAACCGTCCGAGACAGGAAGTGCCTGCTGGTCGCACTTAAGAGGCACACCTGTGGGGGCCCGTAACCCGGCATTGGCCCCGCTTCCAGGCCTCACGTGTTGGGGCTCAGTGCTGGGCACTGAGGGAGCAGAGCGTCAGCAGCCAGCTGCAATCAGACTGGTTGCAGCCCGCTCTGTCTCAAACCTGCAGTTGCCATGGCCGGCAGACGGCAGTGGTTGTCAGTGAGCAGCCTGGCCAGTTACAATAGTGCAGCACAAAGCAGCAGCACAGCAACACCCATACACACCCCACGCACCACTGCCATTCGCTTTAGCGGTTGGCCTCCAGGACCTTGCGCTTGTTGGCTTCGGACAGCTTGCGCTTGTTGGCTTCCTCAGACAGGCGGC
>VIYQ01001821.1:0-10266 GCA_009928355.1 Chlorella sp. CH2018 | reverse complement strand
AGCCCCCTGCATCCCCCCCACCACCACCACCCCCCACCTGCGCAGGATGATGAGCAGCCAGGAGAAGAAGGTGCGATAGCTCGCCCCCGCAGCCACCAGGCGGCGCCGCAGCGTCTCAGCCATCATGAGCAGGCGCAGCGCGCTTTGCTCTGCTGCGCCCACCTGCAGGGATGGGGTGGCAGTGGTGCTACCTAGCTGTGGAAAAAGTACTAGAGGCCAGGGCCTGCCTCTGACCTGCCTTCTGGTGCAACCGAAAGTGCCACGGCACGCAGCACAGGACTGTGTGCCGGGTAGCACCAGCCCTCCCGGCCCAGCGTGCCTGCTCTGGCTGTAAGCCCGTCACGCGGCGCCAGGGCAGGCAGAGGGCCAGCCCCCGCAGCTCCCCCAGCCGGAAGGCCAGCTGCTCCAGCTGCGGCTGCAGGTGGTCGGTGAGCAGGTTGTGCACGGAGCAGACCGAAGCGTCCACAGCGCGCGCCAGCTTCTTCAGGCCCGGCTCGCCTGCAGCGCAGTCAGTTGGAGGGCACAACCGGTGGAACACACGGCAGGCCACAACCAGCGGGCTGCCCAGCCCCCGCCTGCCAACAGCCACACCCAGCACCCCAATGCCAACAGCCCACCCCCAGCGCACCTAGCGTGGCAGTGAGGTACTGCTGCAGTGCGCCGCCCACCGCGCCCGTGGTCAGCAGGCCGTGCAGCTCGCTGGCGGGGTCCCCCACCGACCCATAGTCACTCATCAAGTTGGCCTGGGGGGGAATTGAGGGGTGGAGGCATGACAACTGGGTGGTTGGGTGATTTGATCTGTGTGTGGTCTGCAGATTGCTAGTCAAGAGCAGGTGACTCGCCCATGGGACCGAAAGTCCTATCAGCATGGCCCCCAGTGGCCTCCCAACCACCCCCTGCTCACCAGCCGTCGCCGGCTGTCCTCAAACTCGCGCTGGCCGGAGCCCCACTCCTTGCCTGCTTCCGCCAGGCTGGCGCGGCAGCCATCCAGCAGAGACCCAACCTGGGCAGCTGCCAAGGCCAGGCGGTGCAGCTGCGGCGCGTGGCTGCCCACCGCCTGCAAGCTGATGGTAGTGAGGTGCAGCGGGCCTGCAGCACTGCTGGTGCCGCCACGCTCGTGCCAGCACACTGCCAGCTGCTGCAAGCTGGGCGCTGTGGCCAGGCGCAGCACGCTGACGGCCGGGCAGCCCAGCAGGTGTGGCAGCTGTACTGTGGCCAGCGGGAAGAGGGCCGAGGTGCACAGCACCAGGTCACCAGCCGCTGAGGCACAGGCCAGCACCGCCAGGCGGGCAGCCTCCGGCGGCCAGGCCGTCCCGCCGCTGCCATGCTTGCCGCAGGTGCCATACCCCACCGCCAGCCCTGCAGCAGCTGACGGCACCGGTGGCGGCGGCGGCGCAAACATGCGGCGGGCGCGGTCCTCGGCCAGGTGGCTGCTGGCACTGGCTGCTTCACTACCGCCGCCGCTGCCGCTGCGGAGCCCCGCTGTGCTGCCTGTGCTGCCCGCTGCCACCGACTCTGTCCAGCTGATGGCCACCAGGGCATCGGGCAGCAGGCGGGCGCGCTGCGCCACCTCCCCATCCTCTGTGTTGAGCAGCAGCACGGAGCCATCCTCCAGCCCAACCGCCAGCTGCTTGCCATCGGGCCGCCACTCCAGGGCTGGGGGGCACCGGGTGCGGTGGCAGGGTGGTGTGTGTGCGAGGGCTTGACTTGCACAAACGGATGCGACACGCACTTTGTGGTGTCGCGCCCCAGCGTCGGTTGGCACACATACTGACCTAAATCAACAGTGCTGCCCTGCCAACAGTATGGCAGCAGGCCAACCGCTAGCATTGACCCACCTGTGATGGGCGCGTCAGGCGAGGTCCACCACAGTCGTTGCCAGTTGAGGCGGTGCAAGTGCAGCTGGCCATCAGAGGTGGCCAGGGCAAGCAGGTCCATGGTGGGGCACCATGCCGCCAGGCTGCCCTCGCACGCCAGGCTGCGGTCCACCAGCTGCGTGAAGGCCGCCGCCTCCACCATGGCGGGCAGTGGTGCTGCCGGTGCTAGCGCTGCGGCTGCTGCTGCTGGTTACAGGCTGCGAGAGGGGTGCAGCACAGCAGAAAGGCGGTCACAGGCGCACGAGCGGCGGCGGCGGCAGCAGTACGTGGGGGGTTGATCGCGTCAGGTGCTGTCATGTGCAGGTCGTACGCACTCACCTGGCGACAGGATAATGCTGGGCAGGCCTCGGGGCGCCTACGGCGGTGGGCACGGTGACGGTGGTGCACCAGCAGCGCAGTGGGCGTAATCTACCAACTGATGGTGGCTCCAGGAGGCGCTGGTGGGCAGGCGATTGGCGATCGTTGCCCTGCAGCCCCGCTTCAATGCCGCTCCATGTCAAAAGCTTCCCACGTCGGCTCCAGGCAACCTGCGCAGCATTCGCCAGTCTTCCAGAGTGCAGGCGCAATGCAGGCGGGCCTGGCGGCAACCCTGGCCTGCCTGCAGGCCGCCCAACAGGTGCAAGCGCTGTCTGCTGCCGTGCTGCTGTCGTGCAGCTTACCCATTGCGGCGGAAGACTCGTACGATACAATTGCAGCGCCTGCGCCATCAACGGGAGCTGTGGCAGCGGCGGCGGCGGCGGCGGCGGCGGCGACGACTCCGCCATGCTCCCCAGCAGCAGCAAGGTGCCCTGCCACCATCAGGAAGCGACAGAGGCAGCAGCGCGACCAGCAGGCACTCGCGCAACATGACCAGCAGCAGGACGCAGACGAGGCATGCCACAAGTTGCCAGTGGCCAGCACTGCGAAGCGGGAGCAGCGGGAGGAGCGGGAGGAGCAGCGGCGGCAGCGGCAAGCCAGGCGAGCAGCCAAAGAGGAGCGACGACAGCGGAGGGAGCAGCGGCAACAAGAAGATCAGGAAGAGGAGGAGCAGGCACGGCAGCCAGAGCAGCAGCGTAAGCAGCACAAGCGCCAGCGCAAGCGGCCAGTGCCAGAGCAGGAGGCAGACGGGCACCTTGGCCAGCAAGTTGGTGGAGCCATGCCGGAATCGCCAGCAGCAGCTGAGTCGCCAGCAGCAGCAGCAGACGTGCAAGAAGCAGATGAGCCGCAAGGCACTGCTGCTGCAGAAGTGGCGACAGGCCAGACACCGCACCCCGTGTATCGCTTCTGGTCGCCGCCGGAGGTGGAGCGACTGATGCGCTGCATGGACGAGCCGCATTTCCGCAGGCAAGCTGCTGCTGCTGCTGCTGCTGCTGCTGCTGCTGCTGCTGCTGCTGCTGCCAGAAAAGCGCAGCTCCCTTGAGGCATTGCAGCATGGAGGATGCTGTGTGGTCATGGTGCCTGCTTACATGCCTGGGTCCCTGCCACAGGCTGCATGCCGGCTTAATGCCCCTGTTCTGTTTAATTCTACTTGCAGGGAGCTGCTGGGTAGCGAGGAGCTGGACTGGCACGCCGTTGCAGAGCACTTCAAGCGCAGCGTGCAGGCCGTGCGGAGCAAGTGCCGACACGAGCAGGTGGGCTGCCTGACCAGCATGTGCTCCCCGCTGCTGCTGTCACTGTGCCGTGCTGCCTGCCTTTAGTACATGCCGTCACCAGCACAATGTGGAGTCATGCCTCATCCTGTGCCTGCAGGTCACAAGGGAAGACAGGGCGAACGGGCAGGGCCAGAGGGGCGGCGGCACCCGCAACTCAATCAGCTGTGAGGGCGGCAGGCGGCAGGGTGGCACTGGGCGAGGGGGACAGGGGCGCCCTGAGAAGTGCACGTGAGTGCCTGTCTGCCAGCAATCAACACTGTGCAGGCTGCATCCTTACCTCCTCCCACCTCCTGCCCTGCACAGATGGCTACATGGCGCTGTTTGGGCTGGCATCACTGCCGGAGCGGGTCAGGCACTGCGGGTCTGTGGCTTCGCCACCTGCTTGGCTGGAGGGCTGGCTGGAGTTGTACAAACCACTGCACTGCTGCCTCCTCCTGTCTTGATCCTAAGCCTATGGCACACCCCTCCCCCTCCACTCCCGGCACAGAGCGGCACAGGCGAGGAGGTGTGTGCTGCTGTGGAGGCGCATCCCCCCTTCCAGCCCCTGCTGGACCGCACCTTTCGCCCCGACTCCAGCGGCGTGCCAAAGTGGAAGCAGCGCATCCGGGAGGAGCTGTCGCACCGCAGCTGTGAGTGGAGGGGGCGCTGCACATATGCTGGGCGGCAGCCATGCAGTGGACGGCATGGCTTGGCTGACCCATGCTGCCTGTGCGGCACTTTGACGGGCTCTTTCGCTGCTGCTTCCTCGCCAGCAAACCCCGCCCTCGACTTGCCTTTCTACACCCTGCAGACTTCATCAACACGCGCCGCAAGCGTGCCGGCGAGACTATTTGGCAGCTGGACTCGTCCAACTTCGACTCCATGCCGCCGGCGCAGCGCAAGTGGCTGGCGCGGCAGCTGCCGGGCCTGCCGTTCAGTTCAAAATAACATACTGACAAGGCATGCTGCACTGACTGCATGCAAAGACGCATTGGTGAATTCTCCAGTTGTTTGAAAAGGATGGATGCGCGTTGCGCTCATAGCCAAACGTGAAACAGCGGCCAAGCCTGTGCGTGCGGGCGATGCGCGGCATGCCCTTGCACCTACCGAGGCGTGGCATAGCGATTCCAATGGGTTGGTTACCACTTGCTCTGGAAAGCAGGGTGACCATCAGCCTATGCTGAGCATACTAGTGAGGGTTTTAGCTCGTGGCGCAAGCGGCGGAAGCGGGCGATGGTGCTGAGCTGGCCGCGATGGGGAAGTCATGATCGCTGAGCGGTCCGGCGTTGTCACTCATTCACGTGGCGTGGCAGACAGGAACACCGGTGACTGCAGTGAAACCCTTCCACACTCGGGGCGCCGAGTTGAGCGGACCCCGCCTGCTGGCTTGCTGGGCGATCAGCTGTGCAGTAGGGGCGCTTGCGGGACAGCCAGCGCTCACGCCGCCACTACTGCCGCCGCCGCCGCCGCCGCCGCAGCAGCAGCAGAGATGGCTTCGTCGAGCGGAGCAGATACGCCACCGGACTGGGGGGCACTGCCTGGTCCGGCAGTGGCGCAAATCGTGGAGCACGCCAGCCGCCTGCCCAGGCACCAGGCGCACGCTAGTGTGTCTGCGCTGCGGCTGACGAGCCGGCACTGGCGCTCAGCTGTGGATGATGCTATCAGGAGCTGGTCGACGCAGCCCAGTGGCGGCTCATCGCCAGCGCACGTGGCGGCCGTGCTGCGCCGCTGGCAGCACCTGGAAGCACTCACGCTGGACAGCTGTGTGGTGGATGAGACGGTGCTGCAGGCGCTTGCCCACTGCCGCCGCTTGCGGCAGCTGACATCCACCGTCTCTGTGCGCTACCGTCTGCCTGGGGCGGCGGCGCGACGCTTGTGGGAGGTCGTAGGGTCGCTGCCGGTGCTGCAGTCACTCACTGTTCATGCTACGCATGAGGGGATCAGCCCAGCGGGCCTGGCAGCGCTGGCAGCTTGCACCTCGCTGACTGAACTTGAGCTGGAGAGCTTCTACCCCAAGGTGCGTTTTTGGGCCGGGCTGAGGGGCACATGCAAGCAAGCTGTCGTTGCAGCCTGCTCCTCGGAAGCAGCTGCGGCACGAATATGCCCTGCCGCACCTCTGCCTGCAGGAGGACATTGCAGCCGAGGTTGTGGCGGTTCTGCGGGGAGCCACACGCGTGCAGCACCTCGCGCTTTACCGCTCCGTGCGAAGCACAGGCAGGTTGAAGGGCCAGGATGCAAGAGTTGAATGCGCACCCACAGTCGCCCCCACTGGCAGGCCCTGTCACACACTGTGCGCCCCCCACACCCTCCCCCTGCAGTTGCTCACATGCAGCAGCCGTTCGATATCGGGTTTGCCACCCAGCTCACGTCCCTGCAGCTGCGCGGCTCGTTCACCACCGATGACGCATTCTTGGACCTGTTTGATGCGCTGACCAACCTGCGCTCCTTGGACATCTCGGGTAAGGGGCAGCGCTGGTGTGACACGCCAATATCAAGCCATAATGGCCCAGCTCCGCATGCAACCTTCTGCCCTCCCTGTGGTGCCTACAGCCAACCCCTTGTTGACGGACCACGGCTTCCTGGGCATCACGCGCCTGGCTGGACCTCTAACCCGGCTTGTTTTGGAGGGCGGACATGGCATCACAGAGAACGGCGCCACAGCCCTGGCTGTCCTGACCGGCCTGCAGGCGCTGTCGCTTGCTTACAGGTGCGCAGCCTTCTCCTCCCCTGTGCCGCCCAGGCACCGTGGTTCAGCTGGCTGACGTGCTTGCCAGCACTGTAAAGCTCACTCTGACAACCACTCGTGAAATTTTTCTTGTACGTGCAGCAATATGATGAGCAGCGATGCGCTGCTGCCACTGCTGGCAGGCAAGCTCACCCAGGCAAGCAGGCACAGCCCGTTGCATGCCCCCATCAGCCGCTGTCCCTGCTCCCCTTTTGTCCGTTCATTCTTGTGCGCGTCACCACGGCCCTGCCGCAGCTGATCTCTCTGAACATCCAGGGCTGTCATCGTGCCTGCTCGCCTGCGGCTTTCAACGCCCTGTCTGCGCTCACCAGCTTGCGAGGGCTGGTGGCCAGAGGTTGCCAGCTGCAGCAGAGTGCAGTGGCCGCGCTTGCGCACTTGACCAACCTGCAGGTGCGTCACTGCCTCAATCCGCTTCATAGAGTGCACTTGCCTATCGCTCTAAACATAGCATGCAGTGCATTTCACACACAGGTGCTGCACATTTCAGACAACACAGCATTGTCGGCGCTCGACCAGCTGACCTGCCTCAGGTAGGGCCTGTGCATCGCCGCAACCTCCGTTGCAGCACTGCATAGAACCCGTTGCAGCCGTTGCCACCGGCGGAAGGCATGCTCTGCTTCTGCGCTTGTGGTGCTGCAGGGATTGCTCAGACCTGGACGTCAGCAGCTGCGAGCTGGAGGACTTCCACCTTGTCCCCCTACTGGCCAGCCTGCCACAAGTAGGCCACCGGGCATGAGCCTGGTGCAGCACGAACATGCAAGGTGTTGCGCCCCAACCTGCTCGAGCTGCTGCTGCCCTCCCTTACCGTTCCCTGATCCCCACTGCCCACTTGCGTAGCTGCATGCCCTTGACATCAGCAGCAACCGGCATGTGACTGCAGCCGTTGTGGAGGCGTTGGCCGCTGGGCCTGCTCGTACCACCCTGCGCTCTCTTGTGGCCTGCAGTCTGCAGCTGGACTGGGGCACTGTGCTGAAGCTGCTGCCACAGGTAAGCTGGAGAGATGCATGGCTGGTGGGGGAACCGGGCGTGCAATGCACACTGCACGAGAGAGCGCTGGCGCTTCTCTAACGTCGTGACCTTGTCCTGAGCAGTTTAAAGCGTTGGAGAGTGTCATCTTCAATGGCAACGAGGGCCGAGTAGACCCCACCGCACTGCTACTGGCCGCCGAGGGTGCGCCCTCCCTACACACCATCAGGTCCGCGCTGTAGAGGTTGCACTAGTGTGCTGCGGCAGGCATCTGCTCAAGGACACGCCGACTGACTGAACCATGCATATCCCGCACTGCCATGCAGCGTTTACGCTGTCCACCTGCAGCAGGCAGACGATCTGTCCAGCTTGGCCCGCAGCAGGCATGACCCCGGCCGCCGGCGCCTGCTGCGCATCGAGCCCTGGGACAGCAACATGGCTGCCCGTGCATGACTTGCAAGCTGCTCCTGTTGCAAATGTTTGTGTACAGGCTGATAGACTTAATGCACCACTCGGTCAGTCGTCCAGATCCAAATCATCAATGCCATCTGCAAAAGCGTTGCTGCCGATTGGCGGTGATTGCTGCCTTTGCGCTGCCACTGTGGCTGCTGGTCCCGCCGCCGCTGTGCACTGCCGCTTGGGCGCTGGCAGGCCAGGCGGAGACAGCTGCTGGGTGGGCGCCACGCTGCCGGGCTGCCGCTCTGCCAAGGGAGGCCGTGCCGGCTGTGGCGGCCCCTGGCTGGCTAGGAAAGGGTTGAAGTCTGCTTCGGCCAGCAAGCCGGCCAGCCAGTTGGAGCCTGCGCCTGCCCCCGCCGCCTGGCTGGCGGGTGTGGGCGCCTGGGCCCGCTGGTTTTCTGGGCCACTGGTAGCGTCATCCTGCCACAGTGCCTCCTGGCTGAAGTCCAGGTTGGGCAGCGAAAAGTTGACCGACTCGCTCTGCGCCGGGCGCTGCTGCTGTGGTAGACCTGCACAGCAGCCGGAAAGCAGGCGAGAGCATTGAGCTGGACATCACTCACTCAAGAAGGTCACCTGCCGCTATGACAGCGACACTTGCCTGGAGGTGCACCGAAAGCGTGGGGCTGGCGCACCGAAGGCGGGCCTGCTTGCTGCATGTGGATTAGGGGACCGGGGGCGATCATGAAGGTCAGCGCGCGCGAGGATCGAGGAGAAAGACAGTCAAGACCATTCAACAAACCTGCTGCATGCTATGCTGTGCGCCTTCTCTGCGAGCGGCGCCGCCTATTGACGGCCAGGCAAAACTCGAGGCAGCCTGCTGTGGTCGTTGCTGCTGCTGCTGCTGCTGCTGCTGCTGGGTGCCTGCACCCAACGACGGCCACGCAAAGCTGGATGAGGGACCAGGGGGCCCAGGCTGCCGAGCCGGTGGCGGTGGCATGACAGCTTGGCCATCTGCAGGCTGCTGCTGGGGTGCCAGGCGCTGGTTCTGCAATGCTGTCGGCTGCTGGGGTGCCGTGGGTGGGGCAGGCAGCGCTGGAAAGGCCATTCCTGCTGCTGCTGCTGCTGCTGCTGCTGCTGCTGCTGCTGCTGCTGCCGTGGCTGCATCGGATACGCTGGCAGCGGCAGCAGCGCCTCGGGCCCTTCTGCTGGTGGTATCACTTGCACAACCGCCTCGCTGCACCGCATTGGATGAATGGGAGGCATTGAGGATGGGTGTTGGTGCACCCATAGCCTTACATCCATTGGCGGTTGCAGTGAAATCGGTCAGCAACACGCCACCCCTCCCCGTGCTGCTCACAGCGTGATGCACAGGTGGTTGAGGCTGCGTGGCGGTGGGGTGCGCAGCACGGTGACGCGGCGCAGGCGCACCACCACGCCCTGCCGCAGGTCAGGCTCTGCCTGCAGCACCGCCTTGGTGAGCGTGCCGCCAATGGCGCCGGTGGGGTCCTGGCGGCACAGGGAAGGTGAAAGTAAGGCGCAAATTGGTGTGCTGCGCGACTTGGTGTGCTGCGCTACTCGTACAAAGAAAGCACCACAACACTGCCATGTCCCCCACCCAGCGTCGGCACCCACCTTGAGCCGCACAAACGCCTCGCCGCTGTGGCAGCGTCGTACACTGGCTACCACAGCCAGCAGGCTGCCCAGCACCCCATTCTGCTGCAGGGTCGCTGCCGTGCGCACGGTGTTGCCCCGAAACGGCTCCACATTCTCTGTGTGCAGTGGGGCAGGGAACAACACTTGAGCAGGGTGTGGTGGGGACAGTGCGCAGTGGCGGGTGCCGCTGCGGCGGCAGCACCCACGTGGCGCGCTCACCATCAAACTCATGGACGTCGCCCTCCTGCAGCGCTTGCTTCCAGGGCCGCGACTGGAAGTCGGGGTCCCTCCCTGCCCAGCCTGCACCGCTGCCGCTGCCGCCGCTGCCGCCCGAGCTCGCGGCAGGGTGCGGCCCGCCGCCCAGGCGCCCTGCAGGCCCAGGCAGGCTGCGCTGCGATCTCTGCGGGAACCGTGGAGCGAAGCGCGGGGCAGCTTTCAAGCAGGGAGCAGGGGCAGGGGCGACGGGTGCAGACGGCGGCAGGCAGCGACAGGGGCTGGCAGCTCGGCGCCAGCGGCGCGCTCCCGCTCACCTGGGAGATGCCGCTGGGCTGCGGCTGCTGCGGCGCCAGGGCCAGGGCGCCGCTGGGCGCGGGGGCGCCCCAAAAGTCGCTCTCCGCCATCGCGGGCTTCCTCGAGGAGAACTGAAGCTGACCGAGAGGTAGCCACCACGATCCGAAAGCACCGGCTGGACTGATCAGGCTCGCCTCTTCGCCCGCCGGCATGCCGCGGCACCATGCTCGCCTCTGGCGGCACCACAGTCCAGCGACCCTCCTCGGCCTGCCCTTGCAGCACTGCATGGCCCTCACAGCGCCGCGCTTTCCATCGCGTCCAGCCAACAACAAGATTACAGGAGCCCAGCTGCCTCCATGGCGGCGGGGGCGACAAAGCATGTCAGTCGGTTCGCAGGGTCGAGCAACGGAGCGGACAAGGGCAATATTGAAGTACTGTCATTGCTAGCATGCAAGGGATGAGGGTTGCTCTACCCAGCCGCCGGCCCAGCCGCCTGCAGCGCCACCTC
>VIYQ01001820.1:0-11555 GCA_009928355.1 Chlorella sp. CH2018 | reverse complement strand
CCCCAAGCCCAGGTCCGCACCATGTCGAAGCCCACAGCCGCTATGCTGCGCATGTTCAGGCTGCAGACACCGGGAAAGCAGGGCCGCCCATCAGCCGCCCAGCGCTACCGGCCATGCCAGCAACAAGCAGCGCAGCGGCCTGCAGCAAACGAAACTGCGGGCCACAAACAAGCTGCCAGCGGGCTGGTGCTCCCGAACAGGCTGCCTCCGCACAACACACAGCGGCAGGTTGCCTGCAGGTGCTCCCCAAGCGGCTCCCAGGCGCCTGGCAAGAGGCCTACCTGCGGTTGCAGAAGACGCGGCGGCGGATGTCCAGCGGAGAGGCCCAGACCTGGTCAGTCCACACCGGCTGCTCCTCTGCAGCGCGAGGGCAGGGAGGGAGTGGCAGCAGGGCGACTGCATCAGCCATGATGCATCAGCCATGATCATGCCACTGCAGCAACTATTGAGATGCAAGCACCCACCAACTGCCTCTGGCCCTCTGGCATGCGTTGCGCACGAGTGGCTGTACACAAATCAGCGGGCGGGGTGTCCCCTGCAGCTTGCATCAAACGAGCAGCACGTTACAGGCGACGGCCCAGCAGCTGGCTCGCCTACCACCACCTCCCAAACGCACCTGATGTGGTCACCGGCGGCGGCGGGAAGCTGATGCCAGTGGACCGGCTGATGGTTGACCGGCTGTCCCTGTCGCGGCCGCTCGGCAGCGATCCGGCTCCGAACGTGCCGCCGAGCACGCCGCCACTGCTGCTGCTGCTGCCTGTGCTGCTGCTGCCGCTGCTGCTCAGCTCAGCCACCAGGAAGCGGGCCCTGCGGCAGGTGGACATCACGAGGATGGCTGCACCCACGAGGCAAGCAGTCGGAGGGCAGTCCAGCGGGTCGCCGCTGTCCGTAGCTCACAAGCACCCCACACCGCAGCGCACCTGCTGGCTGTCAGCCCGCTGCGCAGCTGGCCGCTGCGGCCCAGCGTGGCTGCCAGCCGCCCAGCCGCCCGGCAGCCCAGCATCCTGGTGCTGCCCCCGTTGCCGCTCGCCCTCGCCCCTTCTGCCGTGTGCTTGGCGGCGGCAGCGGCGGCGGCGGGCATAGACGAGAGGGAGCGCTGTGGCGGAGCACCGCCTGTGCCTCGGCAGCGGGCTGGTGACGTGATCAGAGGGGCGCAGGTCCCGCTGGCCCGCGGCGTTGCCCAAGCCCTGGGGCGTTGCGCCGGTCGGGGCTTGCAGGCGTGCAGGGTGCCGTCCGACAGCTCAGGGTGTGATCACAATGCTGCGTGCGGGGCGCTGAGCTCTCCCCAGTGATCGGCCCGCCAACTAGCCTCTCGCATGAAGCCATTGCCCGTTCGAGCGCTCGGGAAGCCGTGCGTCACACACTGGGGGTTCACGATTGAGCCAGGGTAAATAGCAGCCCGAAAGCCTGCCCGGTTGCAGTTGCCAAGGTTTGGGGCTGCTGCTGGGGGCTGCCAGGCAAGGTGCGGGACGACTGTCGTGGGCGAGTGGTGCTGCAGAACTCTGTGGGCAATGCGCTGAGGCCCAGGCACTGCCGTTGCCACCCTCTCGCTGCTTGCGACGCTGCCGCCGCCATCCCGCGCCGCACCACCCACACACTAATGTATCGCGATTGAAAGATAAGCTCAGCCTGCGCCCGCGGCCTTCCCCACTTGGATGAAACTGCAGAAGCGATGGGCGAGTGGCGCCCCCTGCACCTTGATGCGCCCGAGCAAGGAATGCACCACCCTGGCGAGCCAGCAGATGCACCCTCTCCCCAGGACTGCCTTGCTGCCGCAGCCCAGCGGCCGCAGCCCAGCCGGCGCCTGCGCATTCTTTGCCTCCACGGCTTCCGCCAGTCAGCACGCAGCTTCGAGGCAAGTGCCATGCCTGTGCAGCCGTCGCTTGCTGCCCGCCTGCCCGCCCCTGACATGTGCCTTCCAAGCAGGAACCCTTGCCCTCCCCTGCCCATGTCCTGCCCGCCAGGGGCGCACCCATGCTCTCCGTCGAAGGCTGAAAGACCTGGCTGACTTTGTGTTTGTGGATGCGCCGCATGAGCTGCCGGCCTGGGGCAGGAAGCAAGAGGGAGGACAGGAGCCGGCAGCGCCTGGTTCCAGTGCGCAGCTTGACATGGCAGCAGCCACAACAACAGCAGCAGCAGCAGCAGCAGCAGCCGTGGAGCAACAGCACGCTCAGCCGCAGCAAAATCATGCACCAGCTGCCAAGCGGGCCTGGCTGCTTGTGCCGGAGCAGTATGCAGCCGTGCAGCGCCCAGCAGGAGCATGTAGAGCCAGCAGCAGCTGTAGCAGCAGCGGCAGCGAAAGTGGCAGTGGTGGTGGCGACTGTGGCGTAGGGCCAAGCAGCGGCACGCCACCCTTTGCCAATGATCCAGCGCAGTATGAGCGGCAGACTGCTGGGTGGCAGGAGTCGCAGGCGGCGATACAGCAGGCGTTGACCCAGCTGGGTCCGTTTGATGGTGTGATGGGCCTATCACAGGGAGCGGCAGTGGCAGCAGTGCTCGTCGCGCAGCAGTGGCAGGCGCAGCAGGCACAGCGGGCGGCCAGCGGCTGCTGCACCGGCACCAGCAACGGCACCTGTGCGCAGCAGGCTGCTCAAACCCTGCAGTTTGCAGTGCTGTGCTCCGGCTATTGCTCACGCGTGCCAGAGCACGCCCGCCTGCTTTCAGACGCAGCGGCGGCAGGAGGCGTCGCACTGCCATCGCTGCACATCTTTGGTGGAGGTGAGGGCACTGCGGAGATGGGATTGGCAGCAGGCTGCTGGCTGCTGCGCGCGGGCAGCACACCAGTCTGCCGGATCGGCGTTACTAGCGGGCAGCACACCAGGCTGCTGCATCAGCCCACATGCCACCAACACTGCTCTGACTGGATTTAACATGTGGGGCCCAGCACCCGCTGCAGGCGGCGGAGACCGCCAGATCAGCACTGAGGAGAGCGCTGCGCTGGCAGGCTGCTTCTTTCCTGACCAGGTCAGACGAAGAACAGGCGCCAGTGCTGGCAGCGGCGGAGGCTGGCGAGGGCTGAACGGCGTGCTGTTTCGCAGCATGTGGCGTGGCTGAACAGTTGGGTGACATATGCCCCCAGGCCAGACCACAGCACTTGCTCGATGTCAGCTGCTGGCTGGCCTTGGGCGTAGCATCCAAGCCCCAGGGTGGTCGCGCCCATCACCCCATCCCCTCCCATCCTTTCCAACGCAGCGGAAAGAGGTGCGGCACAGCGCCGGCCACCTCGTACCCAGCAGCGGCCCCGTGCTGAGCGCGCTTCGGCAGTTCCTGCAGCAGCAGCAGCAGCGGCGGCAGCGCCTGGTGGCAGGACAGCGGCAGGACCGGCAGCATGCGCCACTGCCTGCATAGGGATGTGCGCAAGTGCTTTGACAAGCTCTGTGGCTCAGCCTCATGCGTCAGTGATTACATCTGTCTTGCGTTGAGAGGGGGGGAGGCAAGGCGGGGAAGGGTGAAGAAGGGGAAAGAAGGCAAACCATCAAAAAGGAATCCTTTCCAGGCAGGGTACAGGGGAAACAAGGGCGCGCAAAACGAAGGCCTAAGGCAAGAGACGGGAGTCGCTCCTCAAGTGAGACAGCAGTACAGAGCGCAACAGGCGAAGCAGCGGAAGGGGCGTGAACGGCATGCCGGCCAGCGGGTACGAGGGGAGCAAAGCAAGCAAGGTGGTGGTGGCGGGAGCGTGGCAAGGGCGGCCAAGGCAGGTGTTCTGAGGCCTGGCACGCAACCAGTGGCTAACATTCCGAGGGCCACATGCATGACAGCCCGCGCGGCCGCAACGATTGAGCTGTTCATTGCGGCTCTGCGCACCAGATGTAGTACCGGCCGCTCTCCTCGTGCCATGTGCATTTCAGGCCCTCGCAGCAGCCCAGCGGCTCATGCGGCAGCCGGCTCTCTAGGCACAGCGCGCCCAGCGGCGCACAGCCAGCCGGGCCGAAGCCGGGCGCGCTGCTGTTGCTGCTGCTGCTGCTGCTGGGTGCTGGCGCGCGGGCCGGCGCTGCAGGCTGGGCGGACAGGTCGTCTGCAAGCAGCCGCCGCAGGGGGTGCCCCATTGCGGCCTGCAAGTGGGCGGGGTGAGGTGGGCAGGAGCAGAACGTCAACAGGCCGGCAGGCATCATGGAAGCAGGGCGGAGATTCCAACTAGGGGTGAGCGGCGGCAGGGCCGTTTGCAGGGCAGGAAGGCGAGAACTAGGGGTGGCGGGCACGGGGGCGACATGCAGCAGGGCGAACCAGTGTCATGAGCCACATACTGCTGGCTCCTGCATGCAGGCTGACGGTCATGCACGGTAGAGCGGTGTTCAGCAGAGAGGCGGCCCGCAGCAAAGGGACACGCAGAAAGCCGAGACCAGAGAAAGCGGCGTCGCCCGCGGCGGCACCCCATCCCGCCGCCGCAGTCGGGCGGGCGCTCCCCCTCACCTGCGCTACTGCTGCTGCGACTAGAACAAGCAGGAGCAGCCTCCAGGCGTGCGTCATAGCTCGCGTGCGCAGGGTCGGGCTTGCGCAGGCTGCCGCGCGGTGGCAGGCCGCCCTTACAGGCCGTGTGCAAGCGAACCGGCGGCAGACAGGCGGGGCGGGGCGGGTGCTCGGGCGTGGTCCAGCGGGCCGTCCTGAAGGGCGCACTCGAGCAGTCCGCGGCTCGGTGCGGCTTTAGAAAGTCGAGCTGTGCTGCTACAGCGGCCGAACGAGGGGGGACACGCAAGGGTGACCCATGCAAGGCATGCAGCCCCGCCTGCGGGGTCAGGTGCGCCACATGCCCTGCACAGGAATTACGGTCCATTACCCATGCCGCGCTTGCCTCACACCCCGATCACGTGGCTTGGGAGGCACCCCGAACGCAGCAGTTGGGCGGTGTGCTGGGCAGAGCATGGCTGCAACACCTTCCGCCCGGACGAGGGCCTTGACGCTGCTCCATGGTGCTGGAACACTTGTTGTTACCGAGCCCGTGGTTGGGTGCAGCAGCACGGTTGTGTCCACACAAAAACAGCCCCATCAGTTGCGGTAGTTGAGCCGGAAGGTCAGCGCCGCCTGCTTGAGGGCAGCGCCGCTCTGCCCCCACTGCTCGTCAGGTGCCGCTGCCGCAAGGACGTACAGCCGCCCCAGCTGCGCCGCCGCCGTCAGCTGAAGGTGCGTCTGGTCGGGCAGCAGCACCTCGTAGCTGCATAGGGGAGTGTGGGTGGGGTGACAGTGCGTGGTGATGCTGGCTACCGCCAGCAGCTGGGAGGCAGGCAAACGTGGTACGGTACGTATCACTGGACAGTCAGTACGCACCTCGGCTTGCTCCCGCCACGAGCGCCATCACATGGAACAGCCAGCAAAACAAGCACAGCTTTGCGGTCACTGCACGCAGGCAACACATGCAGCAGCAGCGCCAGCAGCCGTCGACAGTCAGGCGTGTCGTTCTTCCCTTGCAGGCATCGCACCTGAAGTAGTTGACTGGGTCGCGCTCAATCACGCCCAGCACCGTGCCGGTGTCCTTGGGCGGCTGCGCCACTGACACCGAATCGATGCCCAGGACCTGGGGGCAGGTTGGGTGCAGCGTTCAGGATTGTGAGCACGCGGCGAGCTGGGTGGCCTGCCCAACAGCCTGGCCCGCACAAAGCCTGGCGCTGCGGCACGGCGCAGCCCAGCTGGGTGGCCAGTGGGCCGAGGCCCCAACAATGCCAGCGCCTGGGTGAAATCCCGCCCTCCCGTCCTCACCGTGGCTCCGGGAGGCAGCAGCAGCTTGGCAACTGCCCGCTCGTCGCCCAGCTGCGCAATGTCTGCACAGAGGGTTGGGGGGCGGTGTTTGTGAGCAGTGCGCACTGCCCACAAAGAGCCATCGCGGTGGTGTCACATCATTCGTGTGCAGAGCTGGCCTGCATGTGAAACGACCCGTTGGCCACTGCATGGGCGATGACGCGCTGCTCTACGTGCGGTTGCAAGCCAGGCAAGCGCACCGGTGACTTGGAAGAGCGTGCGCTTGAGCGTGGTGGCCTGCCGCACCACTACGTCGATGCGCTGCTGCCCATCCGCGCTGCGCACCGCTGCCTTGAGCGGGTTTTCACCAGGCTGGTCTGCAGGGGTGAAGAGAGCACGGTGTCAAGACGGGCACAGGCATGTCTGCGTGCGCAGGGAGTGAGCGTCGGCCAGGCATGCAAAGTGGTGGCACATGTGGGATTCTGCAGCTCTGTAGTGATGACAAGTGGTTATGGGCGCCAGCCTGTGCGGCCTGCAATGCCGTCACAGCCTCTCAGACCCCCACCTGCTGCATTGCGGGGCAGCGGCTGCTCAAAGGCTGACGAGGGGGCCTCCCGCAAGCCTGGCGGGTAGGCAAAGCTGAAGTTGCGGTCCACCCACTGTGGCCAGCTGACCACATCCAGGGCTTCAGGAGCAGCGGCACCGCCAGCCACTGCGGACGCCGCCGCCGCCGCATCCGCCGCGACCTCCGCTGCGAGCGCTGGCGGCGGCGGCGGCAGTGCTGCTGTCGCTGCAGGCAGCAGCAGCGCGGCGCCCAGGGCCGCTCGCCGGCTGACGTTCAGAGGTCGAGGCGCTGCTTGAGGCTGCTGCTGGGCCTGCGCAGCCGCGGCAGGGCGCTGCAGGCAGGCGGCGTGTTGGAGGGGCCCCATTGCCGCGTGTCTGCTGCGGGATCAGTGCAAGTGGGCGCGCAAACGCGGGATTTGATAGAACGGGCGGTGATGGTGGGCAAAGGTGGCTGGGGCTGGAAATGCGGCCGCATGGAGCAGCGGGCAGCCGACGCAGCCCTACCTGCACGCAATTCGCATTCCGATCGACTTGAAATCTGCATATAAACCGCAAGCGTGCCAGCGGACGCCCCGCCGTCGAGCTCAAGGCGCCCGCTCTCTCTCTAAAGCCCGGCAGCGGTGGCCTGCTCGCCACTTGGCTGCGCCAGGTGATGCACGTTCCTACCAGCAGTCCCGCAGCAGCGCACGAGCCTGAGACCCGTGCTGCCGCTCACCGCCGCCGCCGCCGGTCAACTCGCCCCGCAGGATGGCGGCCTCCCAGTTTGACGCGCAGCGGGCGGTGCGCATGGACGCCGAACAGCTGAACGAGTACATGCAGGAGCTCTTCAGCTGGTCCAAAGACATGAAGCGCAAGGAGCGGGCCAAGCCGGCACCGCAGCCGGCGGCGGTGGTCAGCGAGAGGCAGTCTTCCGGATCCGCTGCTCAGGGGTCGCAGGAGCAGCAACAGGCGTCACCGCAGCAGCAGCAGCAGCAGGCGAGTGGGAGCACAGCGCGGCACCCGGCTGCCCACACGTATGAGCACTACAGCCGGAAGTGGGACAGGTTCGATGTGGATGCGGCGCTGGCTGAGGATGAAGCAGAGGGCGGTGCCAGCACCCAGCAAGCCAGCACCCAGCCAACGGGCAAGCCCAGCAGCAGCAGAGCATCACCCCGCAGCGATGGGCCGAGCGCGCCTGTGGCCATCCCGCAGGCACGCGTGACTGTGCCTGTTGGGCCCAGCAAGGCCTCGGCGCCAGCTGCGGCGGGCGGCAGCGCAGCGCCCACCAACGCTGAGGGTTGGAAGGACGCCGGCAATGCAGCCTTCAAGCGGGGGCAGCACCGAGAGGCTGTGGACTGCTACACCCGCAGCCTGGCACTGCAGCCCAGCTGCCTCGCGTTTGCCAACCGGGCCATGGCACGGCTGAAGCTGGGGCAGGCGGCAGAGGCAGAGGCAGACTGCAGCGAGGCGCTGGGACTGGACCCGATGTATGTCAAGGCCTACCAGCGCAGGTGGGGGCTGGGGGCTGGGCTCGAGGGGAGGGGCTACAGTAGCAGTATAGTGCCTCAGGTGAATGGGAGGGCAAATGGTGTTGAGCATGTTGCTGGGTGGCTTAAATAGCCTCATTGCCTCATTGGGTAACTGTGGACCCGCACCAGCTGCCCCAAACTGCTCCCTCCTCTCCTCCCTCTTGGCCATGCTGCAGGGCCACCGCGCGGCGGCAGCTGGGCCAGCTGCTGGGTGCTTTGGAGGATTGCGAGTCTGCGCTGCGGCTGGAGCCCAACAACAAGCAGGCGGCGGAGGACCGGGCGGCCTGTGTGGCCGCGCTGCTGGAGCAAGAGGGCCTGCAGCCGCCTAGCAGGAGCGAGTGGCTGCCGCTGCTCGTCAGCAGTGCCGGCGGCGGCACCAGCGGCGGCGGCCGTACCGGCACCAGCGGCACAGCGGATGGGGCAGCTCGGCCTGTCGAGGAGCCTGCGGCCGCGCGCCAGGTGGCTGCTGCACCTGGTGAGCCTCCTGCAGGCGACGCCTTCATCTCAGTGGCTGCGGTCAAGCGGCTGAAGCCAGCAGAGGTCTCAGCAGCGGGCGCAGCGCCAGAAGCAGCCAAAGTAGAGCTTGTTGCGCCAGTTGCGGCACCACTAGTCAGCCAGCACAGCGATGCCGAGCAGCAGGCTGGTACCACTCCTGCAGCCGGCGGCAGCAGCCATGGCGGTGTGGCAGATGGAGCCATGCCTGGTCTGATAAAGGCGCAGCAGGCTGCGCCGCCTGCTGAGCAGCAGCAGCCCGCAGCGCAGCAGCCGCCAGCGTCACAGCACCCGAAACCGGCTGTGGCGCCAGCAGCAGCACCGGCCGCGGCATCACCATCGTCCTTCAAGCCACCGCGCACAGGTGTGACAACACTATGTTTCTTGCCGAGCCGCCCTGCGTATGTGGCATGTAGTGTGCTGTACGATGCCACTTGCATACTAGTGCTGAGACGTGCCATTGCCTACTCAACAAATTCACGGCAGGGCTGGAGTTTGAAAAGGCGTGGAAGGGCCTCAAAGGCAACCGCCAGCTGCAGGCGGCCTACCTGCTGGCACTGCAGCCCAGCGCCCTGCCGGCCCTGCTGCGCCAGGCGCTCAGCCCTGGCCTGCTGGCGGCAGCCGCCGCGGCGCTGCTGCGCCCCGGCATGCAGCAGGCACCAGCGGCAGCTGTGGGTCTGCTGGAGGGCCTGGCACAGGTACCGCGGTTCGATCTGAACCTGCTCAGTGTGCCGCCGCGGCAGCGGGCGGAGCTGGCAGCTGAGTGGGAGGCAGCGGCGGCAGAGCTGCAGGTGCCAGCCGGCGGCGAAGAGTCTGCTGTGCTGGCCGGCAGGCTGGCGGCGGCGCGCCAGCGGTATAAGCTGTGAACCTGCGTAGGTTAGCCAGATCGCGTCACCCCTGCTCCGTGTTGAGCATCTGGAGTAACATTAGGCTCTTTGATAAGGCAAAGAAAGTTGGGACGTGGGACGGTCGGTCCCCTTGTGTCCATGCGCCGCGGCCGTGTTGCCCGAGCGGCGCGGTAAGCTGCGAACCAGTTGCAAGCCGCTTGATGGTGTCCTTTTGATCGACAGGTGCTCGGTTGTGACTAGCACAGGGTTTTCGCGCCTTGGCACGCGCCGAGGGCTACGTGACTTTCCCGCGCGTGCCAAGGCGCCATCCCCGTCATGTTCTCACATACACATCCCTGACAGTTCCAAGTCCCCAAAATCAAACCCGAGCGAGCCAACACAAGTGGCCGCCGCCGCCACGAGCAGTGACTGCTGACTAGCGGGAGAGCGGCGCGCTGCCAATGGTGGCCTCCGGGTCTGTGGGACTGGCGTGGGCCATGGTAAGCTGCGGATCGCGCGGGGTGGGCTGCCGTTGCCACCGCTGGCGGCGCCTGCGTTGTGCCGCCTGCGCCGCCGCCTCCCTGCCGCCGGCTCATCGCTAGCACTCCCCACGTACCGGATGCTGCTGCAGGTCCTGGGCGCAGGAGCAGCCTCCTCAATTGGTGCCTGCGTAGTGTTCTGTGTCGGCGTCGCATCCCCACGCGTGGTCGCCTCCTCGCTGGGCTTTGCCGCCGGTGTCATGCTCTACGTGAGTTTTATTGTTGTGCATGTGGTGTCGCAAGGAAACCAAGGGAAGCCAGGGAAGCCAGGAATACGGCTTCAGAGAACTAACGAACACCTGCAAGCATAGCATGCATATTAGGGGAAGCTACGACTGCCATGCATGCTGCGTGCCTCCGCTCAACGACGCAACCCATGCATGTCTGTACTGCCTGCCTGCCTGCCGGAGTGCAAGCATGTGCGCTGCCCTCCTGACCGCAGGTTGTCTTCACCGAAATATTTATGAAAAAGAGCAACGGGTCGTTCGTGGAGACCGGCTACTCAGGTTCGCTGGAGGGTTGGTCTGGAGGGGTGGCTGCCACTGAGGGCGCCTCGCGCTGCATGCGGCTGCCATCCCACCTGCTTGCAACTCGCTTATTCTGCGCTGGTGAAAACCGCGACACGCGTTTCTGTGCACGCAACACGGTCTGTGCAAACCGCCCCACCGCTTGCTTGCAGCCGACGCGGCGTACCGCCTGGCCACCGCCTGCTTCTTTGGCGGCATCGTCCTGACTGCCGCGCTCGACGCCTTTGTGCACGCGATGATGCACTGGGCGGCGCGGCGGCGGCGGCGCGTGGAGGGACGCAGGGCCAGCAAGAGCAGCAGCAGCAGCCCCGACGCAGCCAGCACCCCCGATGTGGTGCACAGCCGTGCATCGCCGGCAGCTTCAGAAAGCGGAGAGTGTTGTGGAGAGGACGTGTGCAGTGAGCTGCCGCAGCTGGCAGGCACAGCGCAGCGGCGCCACCGCTGCAACTCGTGCACAGCACTTCTGGCGGCACGCAGCGCAGCGGGTGAGGCGGCAGAGAGCAGCGACGAGGGCAAGGATGGGGATATCGAGATGGGCAGCGTGGCAGCAGCCAGTGTAGACCCGCTTTGTGCTACCGCCGGTGACGCATCTGCCCCGTGCTCGCCACCCCGCTGCTGCGCCCGCCGCCAGCCCTGCTGCGCCGGCAATCCCGACTGCTGCGGCCCCACAGCACGCTGCTACAATACCGGCGCCGGGCCGGCAGCGGACGAGATTCTGCCGGGCACCGAGGCGGCAGAAGTGGTGGCGGTGCTGCAGAGTGACCCGCACACCAAGGACCTGCTGCGCATGGGTAAGCGCTGTCCGAGAAGCGGTGTGGCTGTTGTTTGCATGGGCGAACACGGGGAGGCGGGGCTGGCATGCGGAGGACCTTCACACTGGCCGGGTTCGCCGGCTGCTCCTGCCTCTGCCACAGAGCACCCAAGCCTAGGTTGCAGCGCAACAGTCACGCTGGGTTGCGTCTCCCACAATCAACCGCAGGCATCTTTACGGGCCTCGCCATCGCACTGCACAACCTTCCAGAGGGGCTGGCAACCTTTGTGGGTGCTCTGAACGACACCAAGGTTGGCGCGTCCATTGCAGCGGCGATCTTCATCCATAATGTGAGCTGGGCTGGGAGGGGCCGCTGCCCGCTCTGCTCGCAAGGCGCGAATGTGAAGTGTTCACTAATGTAGTTGCGGCACTGCTCATGGCAGCCACCATGAGATGCTTGCCAGCTGGGTCCCCAACACAGCCATCTCATCAGTTGGGTTGCTGAAACCCGCTCCCTGCGCCCTTGCTGGCCTGCGCCTGCAGATTCCGGAGGGGATCTGCGTTGCTTTACCGATATATTACTCCACTGGCAGCAAGCTGAAGGTGGGCAAGTGTGGGGCAGCACCTGCCAGCTGCTGAGCATTGCCCACCCAACAACCAGCAACTTTGCCGCCCTG
>VIYQ01001818.1:0-30705 GCA_009928355.1 Chlorella sp. CH2018 | reverse complement strand
CCGCCCGCCCCGCCCCCTCGCTTGACTTTGGCAGGCGCCGTTCGGCTCCCAGGGCGCGCCCCTCGCATCCGATCGCCCAGATCCCCTCGCTGGGCAGCCCGCTAGGGCGCTGGAGCCATGGCGGCGGTCAGGCAGCTGAATGCGAAGGCCGAGGTGCTGGGCCGCTCGGCCGCGCTGGCCATGAGCTGCGGGGCAGGTGAGCGGGCCGGCCGGCGCGACCAATGAGCGCCGCCGATCGGCCGCAGGCGCTCCACCTGCCCTGGTGCGGTTGCCGCCGCTGCCGCCGCCCATCGGAGCTTGCGACTTCCGCGCCCTCCCCTGCTACTTCCTGCAGCCAAGGGCCTGTATGATGTCATGAAGACCAACCTGGGGCCCAAGGGCACCATCAAGATGCTCGTGGGCGGCGCGGGAGGTGGGTGCTGCTGTGGGGCAGAAGAGCATCGACGTGCCATGCTGGTCAGCACGTGGCTGCTGCCGCTCTTGCGTGCCCGCGGCCCGGGCATTGTTGCGATGCCACTGGATGCCACTGTGCACACGGCCATCGCTGCAGGCATGCCGCTGCGCGCTGCACCTTGATGCCACAGTGCACTGCTGCCTCGCCGGGCAGCTGCCTGCCCAGCGTTTCTGGCCCCGTTGCCTGCGCACATGTGCACCCTCGCTCCTTGCTCCCTGGCAGACATCAAGCTGACCAAGGACGGCAACGTGCTGCTGCGGGAGATGCAGATCACCAACCCCACCGCAGTCATGATTGCGCGCACCGCGGTCGCGCAGGACGAGGTCACCGGGTGCGCAGCGGCTGTGTGCGCCGCTCCGCTGGGTGCTCGCGCATGCATTCAGCCATCACAGTGAGCTGCTGACTGGCAGCCCAGCTCCGCCGCATCCGCCCACCCTGTTGCCGCTGACCTGCAATATGTCAACGCTGTTAAAATCTGCGCAGGGACGGCACCACGACCATGGTGGTGCTCATTGGCGAGCTGATGAAGCAGGCAGAGCGGTACATTTCTGAGGGCCTGCACCCACGCATCATTGCAGAGGCACGCGCTGGGGTTGCGCCCGGGTTTGGTTGAGTCCCGGACGCTGTTGGGATGGGTGCTGCTGCCGCGCAGCGTTTCCATCAAAACGTGCGTGCCCGCTTCCACTGCAAAGCCACCCAGCTGCAAGCATACCATCGCTGCCACAGTTTCCTCACACTTGTCTTGCGGCTGTGCCATGGCTGTGTGTGTGCAGGGCTACGAGATCGCCAAGCGCGACCTGCTGCAGTTCCTGGAGGGCTTCAAAGAGGCGGCCGACCCGGCAGACAGGTGGGTGCAGGATATGCGCTGCACGCGGGTGCTGGGCAGGCTGTAGGGTGCGGGTTTGCGACAGGCTCGTTTATGTGGAGCACTCGCATACAGTGGGGCCTACAACTGGCAACAGGCGGCTCAACCTCCGCAGACTGGGAAGGGTGCTGTCCGCTTGCTGCCAGGTCTCCTGCCCTGCCCTCGCGAGTGTGCCTGGGGTGACTTGCTGCCACGTGGTTGCTCTGGCTGCAGGGAGACGCTGCGGTGCGTGGCACGCACCGCGCTGCGCACCAAGCTGTACGAAAAGCTGGCGGACCAGGTGGGGCGCAGCAGTTTGTGAAGATGCGCTGCTTTTGGCAATGCGATGCGCAGCTGCAACCAGTTGAGCCGCGGCAGTTGAGTGTGATATGCTGCGGTTAGTCGTCTGCGCTCCACCAGCCATCCTGTGTGCATCGGCAGCTGTGCTGAGTGCTGCCCCCCATTTCTTGGACGTTATTAAACACGCAGCTGACGGACATTGTGGTGGATGCGGTGCTGACCATCCAGAAGTCCGACCAGCCGCTCGACCTACACATGGTGGGCCGCTGGCTTGTTTGTTGGGCAAACAAGGGCTGGTCCACTGCTTGAGGACAGGTTCACCGCACGAGCGTGTGCTGATGGGTAGCATGCTTTGGGGGTTGCCCACGCTCAGCAGCCGCACCTGCCGCTGGCTTCGCTTGCGCCCCTCATCTGTGCGCCAGGGCGTGACCACCGCCGCTGTGTGTGTGTGTGTTTGCCCTGCCAGGTTGAGATCATGCACATGCGGCACAAGCTGGACACAGACACCAAGCTGATCAGGTGGGCGGGAGACACAGACGTGCACACATGCACCCACGCACAGAGGTGCCGGCAACAGAAGCCCAACCATCATTTCCGGGGCTGGTTGCCTACCGGCCGTATGCCGGGCTGGTCGGCTGGCTGGCTGCGTTGCGTACGTCCTGACAGTACGGCAGGCGCATTGCACACCAATGCATCGCGAAATTGCTTGCTTGTGTTTGCACCTTGGCTCGTGGCACCTGTCAAGCGCAGCCTCTGCGCCTCGCCACCTGCGTTTATTGATTACTGACGTGCTGGGATGCCATGCTGGCGCTGTGCCCTGCTGTGCAGGGGGTTGGTGCTGGACCACGGCTCGCGCCACCCCGACATGCCCAAGCACCTGGAGAACTGCCACGTGCTCAACTGCAACATCTCGCTGGAGTACGAGAAGAGCGAGGTGCGCGCTGCGCTGCGTTGCGCTGCGCCGAGCTGCTGCGCTGGGCCGCGCTGTGCGCTGCTGAGTTGCTGCGCTGGGCCGTTCTGTGTGCGCTGAGCAGTGCTCTGTGCTGGAGCGTGCTGCCCGCTCTAGTATCACTAGGTTTCACTGCTGCTACACTGCCCCACCGCGTGCCAAGCCAGCTCGCGCCTCTGCGGCTGCCTGCCTAACCCCGTGCATCGCTTCGGCTGCCTGCGCAACCCATGCCCTTCCTCCGTTCACGTGCAATGTGTCGCTGCTCACTGCATGCTCACTGCAGGTGAATGCCGGCTTCTTCTACAGCTCCGCGGAGCAGCGCGAGAAGCTGGTGGCCGCTGAGCGCGCTGTGGTGGACGACAAGGTGCAGCGCATCATCGAGCTCAAGAAGCAGGTGGGCGCTGCGTGCTGCGCTTTGCCTGTTGAGATGCATGCTGTGCTGTGTGCCTTCACACTTCACACAGCCTCGTAGGCGGTCTTCGGTGTGCTGGTGTCGCAGCAGGGTGCAACGCATGGCAGAGCCTCGCAGCACACATTGCGTCCCATGAAGGTCTGCACAGAGCGGCGGCGGCTTTGACATCTTTTGGCCAGGAGGGCGCCCGTGTGTTTCCCAGGTGTCCTCATTACCAGCGCAACAGCTGCATCAATGTGCTGCTGCAACGGCCTGCTCGCTCGTTCTGCAGGTCTGCGCGGACGGCAGCAGCTTTGTGGTGATCAACCAGAAGGGCATCGACCCCGGCAGCCTGGACATGCTGGCCAAGGAGGGCATCCTGGCGCTGCGGTGAGCTGGTTTGTTGTGTGCGTGCGGTTGCGCATGCTGCTGTCGAGCCAGAGGAGGAGTTGTGATGCGGAGCCGCAGCAGTGAGTGGGCAGGACATGCTGGCTAAAGACGGCATCCTGGCGCTGCGATGAGCAGATTGGCTAGGAGAGCAAGTTTTAAATCTAGCTCATGACTGTGCCAGCTGGTGGCACCGTCGTTTCAGTTCGGCTGCTGGGACAGCAGCAGCTTGCAGTGCTGGCAGTTGCCGGTGTGGGTCGGCTGACTTGCCCTCGAACCGTTCAAGTGAAAAAACTGTCGCCCCCGTGCCCCTGCAGGCGAGCCAAGCGGCGGAACGCTGAGCGCCTGCAGCTGGCGTGCGGCGGCTTCACCGTCAACTCAGGTGGGTGCTTGGCTGGGTACCCGTGCTGGCGCTGCTCGCATGACTTTTCCGGCGCTCCGTGCGTTTGCTTGCTGCCAGGCGTGGCGCTTGCTTTCTTTGACTGGCATGGCCCACTGTACGCTCTGCAGTGGAGGAGCTGACCCCACAAAATGCCTGGGCCAGCTCCTTGCAGTTGCGTTCTGCCAGGCATGGCCCGTGCTTTCTTTGACTGCTATGAAAACCGCTATGGTTTGAATGTACGCCCCGCAGTGGAGGAGCTGACCCCCGACTGCCTGGGCCACGCCGGGCGGGTCTACGAGCACGTGCTGGGAGAGGACAAGTTCACGTTTGTGGAGGTCAGCAGCATGCTTCTGAATGAATGAAGGCTCATAGTCGTTTCCGTGTCAGGGGATGCCGGCTGGTTGGAGCTTCCAGCAATGAAAGGGATGGCATTGAGTGGGGCGGCCCCGTGCCGTGGCACCTATGCTGATGTGTTGCTGCCATGTGCTTGCTGCCGCATCCGGCTGGCATTCAGTTTGCCACGCTCGCGGTGGGCTCCCAGCGTGCCCCCCGCTGTGGCGCACCTGCTTATCACCACTTTTTCTCCCTCCCTCCTTTGCACCACCGCAGGATGTGCGGCACCCCCACAGCTGCACAGTTCTGATCAAGGGGCCCAACGACTACACCATCGCACAGGTGGGTTGGCACCTCAGATGGGGCTGGCGCTGGGCGGGGTGGAGTTGGGTGGGCTGGGTTGGGTGAAACGGAGTTAGATTGATCTCTATCGCATTTGGGGCTTGCGTCCACCCAGCTGCCCTGGCTGGTGTTCCTTGTGGACTGGCAGACCCTGCCAGCGGCCTAAGCTGCAGTGCAGCGCGCATGATGCGCATCGCCCCTGCAGCTGCCTTGGACGCATTGCAGCAGGCAGAGCCACTGTTGCCCAGCAGCCAGAGCCTGCTGCGCACGCTATGTCGGCCATGCTGACCGTGCCCTGCTGCTCCTGCTGTGCGCAGATCAAGGACGCTGTGCGCGACGGGCTGCGGGCTGTGAAGAACACGATAGAGGATGCGGCAGGTGGGTGCTAAGCTGTGACAATGCCTGAGTCTGTGTGGTACTGATTTGTGAACGTTGGCTCGATTGTCAAGGGTTAGCAACCACTCAGGGAACAGCAGAGCGGCGGCCCGACATGGCACGTCCAGATGGGGGCGCTGAGCGGTGCCAGAACAGCCCATTCTGCCCTCCCTTCCCGACAGTGGTGCCCGGCGCGGGCGCCTTTGAGGTGGCAGCAGCGCACCACCTGCGCACAGTGACGATCAAGAAGGTGGAGGGCCGCGCAAAGCTGGGAGTGGAGGCGTTTGCAGAGGTGAGCGCGGGCGGCATGTTCTGGCGCTGTGCAATTGGCGTTCCAATGGGTAGCGAGGATGGCCGCACAAGCCGGCGCAGCTGGTGTGGTTTGGCCTGCGCTGCCCAGCCTGCGCTGCCCAGGCTGTGCGTGTGCTGCAGAAGCCGGCAACTGCCTGCCACGCCACTTCCCTTCATGGCATCCCTGCGGGCGCTGCTGGCCTGCCTGAGCCGCCGACCGAGTGCACCCCAGGCAGCATGCACTGTATGTGTCAGTCCCTGCACCCCCTCCCCTGAGCAAGCATCCCCTCCCTCCTTGTCACCCCCGCAGGCGCTGCTGGGCCTGCCCAAAATCCTGGCTGAGAACAGCGGGTACGACCCACAGGACGCCATCATCTCGCTGCAGGTGCGCTGTGGTGCGCTGTGGTGCGCTGCGCTGCGCTGCGCCGTGGTGCGGTGAGGATGTGGATGCGGTGAGGGTGCGGTGCGGTGAGGGTGCGGTGCGGTGAGGGTGCGGTGCGGCACAGGTCTGGGCCGCACAAGCACAAGACAGCCGTTCTATGCACTGACTGGATCGCCCTCCCGCTGCCTGCTTGCGTTTTTTGCAGGAGGAGCACGAGCGGGGCGGCTGCGTGGGTCTGGATGTGGCCAGCGGCGAGCCGGCGGACCCCCATCTGGCGGGCGTGCTGGACAACTACATTGTGAAGCGCCAGATCCTGCAGAGGTGGGTGCTGGAGCTTTAAAGACGCATTTTCTGAACAGTGTGGGGTGGGAAGCACAACCTGGGCAGCGCGCCCGTCGTGCCAAGACCACCAGCCAATCGTGCGTTGCTGCCAGTTGTTGTTTTGCCCGGCCCGCAAGCTGAGATGGCGCTTGCGCTCCCTGCCTCTGCCCCCTGCAGCGCTCCCATTGTGGCGAGCCAGCTGCTGCTGGTGGATGAGGTGCTTCGTGCGGGCATGAACATGCGGCGAGGGGCGGCCTAATCGCGTTAATGACGAAAGGCTGACGACGGTCGGCTGACGCTCCCGCACACGCCTGTGCACCACTGCATGCCACGCTCGAATTTCCAACGAGCCAATGTGCAGCAGCAACGTGTAACAGTGCCAGGCGTGGGAGATGTGTGTGTGCAGTCTGCCGAAGGCTGCGGTACGCAGCTGACTGCCCTCATGGGACCGGCGGCACCGCCCTGGGACCATCCCTGCAGCATGCACAGGCCAAGGGATGCCCCCACACAAGGTGTAGCGCCCCTGCAGGTGGCTGTACAAGGGGTGGCATGGGCATCAGGGCCCTGGCACAGCGAGCCAGGTGCCAGGGTGTGCGTGGAGGCGTGCGCAGGGGCGGTGTCGGGAAGCGCAGGAGCTGCCGCAGGCGGCGCCCGCCAGGTCAGATTGTAGCATTGCGCCCCAAGGGCTTCCGAGCCCTGCTTACCGCCCAACTGCGACCCCGAGACGCGAACTGCTAGGCGTGGAGCGAGAAGAGCCCGCAGGTGCGCCGGGTTGACGGCGCCCACGGCGTTCAAAGTCGCTGGGCCGCTCCCGACCGTGCGCATAGGCATGGCCAGGTGTTCTCGTCCATTGTAGCGGCCAGGCTGGCCCGCCCGCCTCACTTGCAAGTACAGGGTCGGGGCGCAGGCCGCGCTGCCGCCCGTGTACGCCGCTCCACGCGGCGGAGGCAATCCTGCGGTGTTCCAGCAGTGGGTCCGCGCGGCCTGAGCGCCACTCCCGCTCCGCCGCCGCGGCGAGGGCGCCGGCGCATCGGTTCCCGCCGCTCGAGCACCAGGGCCGTTGTGGAGGCATTGCTGACGCTGCCGCCCACATCCGTGCAGGCTGAGAGGGCAGTGCCCTCCCCCAGGCACCCAATGCTGGCCCCCACGTGGGTTACCCACTGCCCTGGGCATTGCCCCTCCGCTGAACATGCTTCCGCCCCCTCCCTGCGTGCAGGCGGGCGCCTGATGCGGGTGCGGGGCACCGCGCTTGCTCTGCTGGCGGCGCTGGTGGCATGCTGTGTTAGGTGAGCAGTGACGCCAGGGATGCACTGCACGCCTGTGGAACTGGTCCGGGCGCCGCTGGGAAGATGGCAGCAGCCCTTAGCACGCGGAGAGCCGCTCGCGTTCAAATTTTGAACAACGGTTCAAACTGCGGCCTGCTTCCCCTTCAATCAAATGAGCTTCCCAGCGCCGCCTCCCTCTGCGCCCTTGCAGCACCACCACCGCCGCGAGGCCTCCAGGGTCAGCGCGCAAGGGCCGCCACCGGCCTGCCGAGCAGCTGTACGATGCAGGGCCTACACCCATCCCAACCCAGACGGTGCTCGTCAAGTGCGCGTGCCCTGGCGGCTGCAGCGTGCTAGCTGAGTTCATCCTTGCGGTGGACCGCCCCCGCAACAAGTACACATGCCATGCAAACGATCCGGTCGTGATTGGCGAGGTGGGTGCTCGGCAGGCACGGCGCAGCGTTGCAGCGGCGGACTGGCTTGCGATGTGCAGCGGCGGGTTGGCCAACCAAAGCTGCTTGTGTCCCGATCAGCTGGATGCGTGCCTCATCACACACCTCCCAGGACGGGTTGAACCAGCCATTCTGCTGCTATGCTGGCGCCAAAAATGCTCACAACGCACCACTCTCAGCCACGCTGCCTTCCGTGCTGCTCCCGCCTGCAGTTCTGCCGGACATCCAATGAGATGGCAGAAAAAGGCAGGTCCTGGAAGTTTGACGTGGATTCGCGGCACCTGCTGACGCTCAATGGCATGGCGTTCGACCCAACAGAGACCAGCCAGTTCACAGTGGATGGGCGGGCCATCCCATGCAATGTGCTCTGATGCAGGCGGCGGCGGGCTTGAAGCCCTCCTCCTGCAGCCCAGTGCAACATAGACCCCTCGTGCAGCCGTTGCACCCGAACGCTGCCATGCCGACATGCCTCCTGTGCCACATCGTCTTTCAGCTGCGATTCTTGACTCACCCCCCCTCTGGATTACCCAGCCTGACTCCTCACTTGACTGCCCACCTTCCTGCTACTAACCCCAAGCCCTCTCGTGCGTTTTTGGCTGCGACCACGCTGCTCCGACCCTTGACCCGTCTGGCCGTCTCGTCGTCCCCCCCAAGAAACGCGATGCTTCCGCTCCGCACTGTGCATTGTTTGATCCGTACACGGCCCCTTTTCCATTACCTCGACCCTCATTCTTTGTTGGACAGACCCGGACAGAACCGCTAGAGCCCCCTGGCCATAGTTTTGCCCACCATTTCGGATCCGACCCGTGAGGTCCACAGCTCAGAGCTCCTTGTTGCTTCATGACACCTGTGCACAGCACACCCCACAGGTGCAGCCCCCTCTGTAGCTACGCCCATCCCTCTGCACAGCCAGCTGCAGCTCACACTTCATGTAAGCTAGACAAGCATACGCGCCACTTGCATGGTAGTGCACTTCCCAGGGGCCCGGGCCAGTGCAGGATCAACTTCTGGCATGGCTCCGACACGTGTGCTCCCGTTGACCACAGCACTGCAATATTGCTGCCCCCTGGCAACGTGTGATACAGGTAGCACCCAGCCCCACACCTGCCCATCCTGTGAGCGTGCAACCAGGGAGGGGATTGGTGCCAGTTGCGCTAGCTCATTAGGCGGTGCCGCTTGCGGCCGCCGTTCTCAGGGAAGACCGCTCGGCCGGCCCTGCCGCCGCGCCGCAGGCGCATCCGAGCTCCACCTCACGGTGGAAGCTGCCCGGTTTAACGGCCAGGCAACTTCCTGGCGTCGGCCACCGCGTTACCGTACTCCGCCTGGTCACAAGCGCCGATCGATGGCTGCTTTGATGCGCAGTTGCTCACAGCAGTCCAGATTTGCAGCGCAAACGCAGAGAGCCCGCGCCCAACCCCTCTGTCCGTGCTCCTTGCACACGTGTGCGCATGTAACCGCAACCACTACTGTAGTTTAAATGGCGTGCCACCGGAGGAGCGCCTATGCAGGTCAGTGTTGCAAGGTACTGTGCACGCTGGACAGGTGTACGGAATCGTGGGTACAAGCACGCAGCACAGGGTTTATGGCATTCCTGGGCTGCACGCAGAGCTGCTGGGGCATGCAGGAGCTGTGCAGAGGCAGCAGGTGTGCGGCAGGCACACAAAGCAGGACCAAAGAGCATACGGGAGGGTGGGTGCGGTGCTGGCATGTGACCTGCAGCCATGCCATATATGGCATGCATGGGCGGTTCAGCGCCTTGAAGCCGCTGCTACCAGCCGTGTTGAAAGTGCTTGCAGGGCTGGGGGCCTCATGCCGCCAGGCGCTTGCGGTGTGTGGTCAGGGCCTGCTGCCGTGCCGCCTCCCCAAGTGCGGCTGCCCAGCCCGCTGCCACGTCGGCAGCCTGCGGCGGCACCACCTGTGGGTGTGTGGGAGTGGGGGGTGGGCAGTAGCGATGAGGCTGCGAATGCCCCGCTGGATAGGTCCAAGAAGGGTACCTGGTGTACTGCGCTGTTGATTGGGTGCAACAGGCAGTCGAGCATGCAGCCGCAGCAACACACGCTTGCCCAGAAGGGCACCGCATGCGCAACAGCCAGGCAGCGGCAGCGTGAGGAGCTGCAGGCAATTTGCAGGATGCACAGCGCTCAAATGGCTTGCCTGGAAGGGTACTGTGACGCAGAAGAGCTGCTCCGCGCCCGAGTGGCCATTCAGGGTAACTGTGTACGACCCGGGCGGGGTGATTGCGGGGAACAGTTGCGAGTAGCGGACCTGTGCAGGCAGATGAAGGTAGAAGAGCAGCAGAGGAATTGTTTGGATGGCAGAGAAACAGCAGAGGAGTGGGTTGGATGGCAGCCAGCTTGCTGCTGCGGGGCCCAGTTGCGGCATGCAGCACCCAGGCCACCGCCGTCGCATCTGGCCGCAGGGCTGCAGGGCGGCCCCATGCCATGGAGGTCCCCTGCTGGGGCTGCCCGCACCTGTGTGGATCCCTGCTTGATGGGGCAGTCCGCCTTGTCACACAGGTTGTCCATCTGCAACGGGTGGCGGTAGCAATAAGCACAAGTGTTGACGACAGCAACTCGACGCTGGCCAACGGCTTGCGTTGGGGCCCGCTGCCCCTGCCCTGGCACACCCTGCTCTGGCACTGAGGCTGCTGCTGCCGCCACCAGCCCGTTGCACGACCCTCAAGCCAACATCGTTCGCACAGGGCGAGCGCAGCAGGGCATCCAGCACCCACCTGCGTCCAGATGGGCATGCCCGCATAGTGCACAACCATCTGCACTGAGCCGCCTCGCAGCTCCTTGCCTGCACCCCGGGTGGCGGCGACAACAGCTGCAGCTGGGTGTGTTTCATGACAGCCGGTTGCAGCGGCGGCTGCTCGGACGCATGGCATGCGGGCATGGCAGGCCGGCACACTGCTCACTTGACTCTGCAGCGATGACAAACTTTGCAAGGTCTCCCGGCTTGACTGGGTTGGGGTCCAGTGTCACGTCCGCCACCTGCGCAGGGATGACACATGCCCTTGCGGGCGCACTCAGTCGACGCTGTCAGCGAGCAGCGCAGGTTGCGCCAGTGCTGGCGGTGAGTACAAGGAGGCCAGCAGCAATAGGGCCAGCAGCAGCAAGGCGTGCCTTGAAGACGGTGGGGCCTGTTGAGCAGTCCTTCCACTCAGCACGCACGCATGCTGTTGCGGCCAGCAGCAGGAGCAGCACGAAGCATGGCCTGCGGGAGGGCACCAGCAAAGGGTGGCGGCATGAGCGGCGGCGGCGGCAGCGGCGGCAGCTGGGCGGCGGCAGGTTGGAGGGGCGGCGGCGGAGCCCCGCGTGCCTGGCGGCGATCATGGTGTCTCTGCTACAGCTGGGGGCAGCCGGGCGGGCGCTGGGCGGGCAGCGAGCGGGTGGCGAGCAAGCAGGGTTTCACGCTGGGGCCCCGGCTGGACGTTCCAGGGACTGCCAAGCGATGGCGGATGCCGGGAATTGTGTGGGGACTGCGGCGGCAGAGGTCAGCAGGCCCATGATGGCGGTGCGAGCAGTCGAGTGGTGGAGGAGCCCACGTTCCATTCCTGCATTGCCTCCTCGCCCCTACCGGCGCGCGTAGCTCGGGCCAGTGGCCAGCGCACTGCCCTGCTCAAAGCCCCGGCGGCCCTCGCTATGGTAGCACAAGCGCTGCTGGACAGGCAGCTGCGGGGCGGCGGCGCATCCAGCCGGTGAGGGGGGCTTGCTGGAGGTGCAGCACCGCCGCCACAGGCCGACGCCGCCACCCTGAGTTGACTGCCGCCGCCCGCCGCCAGTGTGCCTGCTCCCGCCGCTGCCTGCGCCCGAGCGGCCGCCCCTCCCTCCCACGCGCAGGCCGCTGCAGCGTGCAGCCAGCGCGGCCTACCTGAGCAGCATGCCGGCCCTGCTGCACGAGCAGGAGGTGACGGCCAAGCTGGCGGGCTCGCTGGGCGGTGCACAAGAGCAGGTGGACAAGGTGTGTGCCCACCCACCCGCCGGCCGCCTTGCGGCGCCGGCGACCGCTGCCCCGCGCCTGCGCCGCGCGTTCACAGGTTGCCAGCTTGCCGCACATATCTGCACAACTCCAGAGCGCAATGCTTGTGACCGTTGAATCTCCAGCAACCCCCGCAGCTGGGGCTCCGCCATGCCACTGTGCGCTTCCACCTTCCCTTGACGCCCCGTGCGCCCTGTGCCCCCACCATCCCGCCAGGCGTTTGCTGCTGCATGGCAGGACGACAGCAGGCTGCTGGTGGGCACCAAGTGCAACAAGCTGCTGCAGGTGGGGTGCGGCGCAATCTAGATCAGACCCGGGCTGCCGCGGTGCCGCGCTGCAGGCCATGCTGCAAGGCTGCCCCCGCACCTCCTGCTTCCCTCTCCCACTGTATGGCAGAGGGTCATCTCCGCCCCTCCGCCCCTCCAATCGCTGCCGCAGTGGGACACAGCGGCGGGCAGGCTGCGCAGCGTGCCGCTGCCGGCGGCGCCGCCGCGGCAGCAGCCTCCACTGGAGACCATTTGGGGCAGCTGCGGTATCCACACCGTGGCAGTTAACCCCGCAGGTGGGGCGCTGCAGTCGCAGCTGCTGCTGCTGCCGCTGCTCTCACTGCAACGCTGCCTTCCATCCCGCCAGCTTTTTGTCCATACCCCCCACTGAAGGCTGAGACGTAAGGCTGCCATGAGAGGCTGCTCCGTGGCCCGCTCCTGCCAAACGTGCCCCCCTGCTGGTGCCTCTGCAGGCGACATGGTTGCCACCGGCGGCAGCGAGCCCTCCGACTGTGTGGTGCTGCGCCTGCCAGACTTCCAGCCGGTGCAAACCCTGGTGGGGCACATGGACTGGCTGTTTGGCGCGGCGTGGGTGTCCGACCGCCACCTGGTGACCGGCTCACGAGACCAGGTGGGTGCTTGGGGGGTAAGCCGTGCACAGAGGGCTGGTGGTTTGGATGATGGCCAATGTTGATGGCCACCACACACAAATTAAGTGCATTGCGCTGATCAGCGCATACAGTGCACAGGGCAGCGGCAAGTGGGACAACGCATACGTGCTCACTCCCTACCGCTCTGCCTCCGCCGCCCCTCAGTGCGTGGCGCTGTGGAGCCTGCCCGAGGCCGGCAGCGGCGCCCCGGCGGCGCAGTATCAAGAGCCGGAGGCCAAGCCGGGCGGCGGCGGGCTGCAGCGCAAGTTTGAGGTGTGCGGATTGCCAGCTGCAGCTTCCAAACAGACCCAGCATGAGCATGGCAGCCTGGTGCATGCCTCGCAGCATGTCACGCCCAGCACCCATGCACGATGCCAGCCCATGCGGGCCAGCGCCTGCCAGCGGCCTTGTATATCTATTCAGCGGGGCAAGGTGCGGGGCGTCAAGGCGACTTCGTGCCGAAAACTCTCCTGCCCTGATTCATCCCTCCCTCCTGCTCACCAATCCCGATTGCTGCAGGGCAAGGTGCGGGACGTCAAGTACGACTTTGATTCCTGCCGCCTAGCTGCGCTGTCCACCGAGCCGCAGGTGGGCGGGCTGGGTAGGGCAGGCAGGGAGTGTCACTGTTTGTTTTTGGGCATTCTTGCCTGTTATTGGTGGGCAGCACCGACCCCTGCCTTGCACCTCTCGTTGCATCAGAAGGGCTCTGGTGCTCTTCTCATAGCCCTTTTGAGTGCCTGGCTGTGGACCACACTCGCAGGGCTGCATCAAGCTGCTGGACGCGTCGCGCGGCCTGCGCACTGTGCGCACCCTCAACCTGCAGCACACCAAGGTGGGTGCTGGGTGTGGTGGTAAGGTGGGTGCTGCACATGCAGGTCTGGTGCTGTGGTGCTGCGCATGCCGATGGTGCTGCACCCGTGGGTTCTGACCGGAGGCAGCTTGCAAACGGCGGCCGGGGCTGCGGGCAGGGTCCTTGCTTGCGCACACAATGCGCAGCCACACTGGCCCTCCCCTCTGTTGCCGTTCTCCAGGAGCTGGTGTGCATGGAGCAGCGGGCCGACCTGCTGGCTGTGGGCTCCATGGGCCACGTGCAGCTGCTGGACCCGCGCAGGTGGGCTTTGTTTCATTGGGTGCTAAACCGAGGGTGTTCCAGCTTCCTTGCACCGCTTCCCACTGCTGCGCGCAGTCGTTGTGGGTGCATCGGTGTGCACATGCAGGCTGCCTCTGAACTGTCCGTCACGTAATCCAAGCCTTGCCCTGGCCGTCCCTCAAACCAGGCGAAACCCGGAGGTTAAGGCCATCGCCTCCCCTGATGACAACCAGGGCGTGCGCAGCGTGCAGCTGACCGACCACCTGCTGTCGTTTGGCTCGGGGCGCGGCAAGCTCTTCTTTTGGGACCTGCGAGCCGGCGGCTTTGTGCCCACTGGTGAGCGCAGTTGGGGGTTGCTGTGCACATGCTTCTGGTCAAGGTCTGGTTGGCCACCTGTCGATTCGTCAGGCGGGCAAGCACCTTCCGGGCTGGGACCTACAGGCCGGCGGCTTTGTGCCCACTGCTGGGGCTCCACTTGGCAGGGCGTGGAAACAGCGCTGCTGTGCCCATCGGTACTGCTGTGTCAAACCTGAACCGTCTGCTCTGCAGTGCTCTCCGTCTGCCCCACCCACCCTTAAGCTTCCTCCATTGCCCCACCTTTTCGCAGAGCCCGCGCGCTTTGACTATGGCAGCGGCGGCCTGCACTGCAAGCTGGCGCCGCAGCCGGCAGCGGCCTGGGCGCCGCGGCAGCACCTGCAGCTGGGCAGCGGGCTGGTGCAGAAGAACGACTTGTACTGGGAGCACTTTGCCGGTAAGCTACTGCTGTGGTTTTGAGGTGCATGCTCCAGTCTGCATGCCAGCTGGCGCTATGTGTGTGCATGCACCGAGCCCGCTGCCATGCTGGCAGGCATGCTTAGCTCGAGACGGCTCCTGCATTGATTGCATCCTCGCAGGCATGGAGGTGAAGCACGCCTGGTACGCGCACCTGAGGTCCAGCCCTTCCACACACACTCACGAATGCTTCCCTTGTCGACCCTCTTGTCTCTCTTCGCAGGCATGGAGGTGAAGCACGCCTGCTATGCCCACCTGTGGGACGCCTCCCGCACCCGCCTCTTTGTCTGCGGCGGCCCCCTTGCCTTTGGCCTCGCCGGCTGCTACATGGCTGTGTGGCACTAGACCAGCCGAGCGCGGAGCAGCAGCCTGCGGTGGCACCCTCTGTGGGGTTGCCTGCTGGCAGCTAGCCCGGCCGGCTGCCATATGCCACTCAACAGGGCTCCATGGCCGCTCTGAGACCCGGCCTGCAGCCCCCTCTATTAGGAGAAGATACCTGCAGCCGCCACACAGCTGGCGGCCGCGCCTCGCGTGCCCGATAGCGCCTCTTTGATTGCCCCCCGCGACATTCGTTCGTTCTTTCCCAGCGTTACCTTCGTACACCCCCCTGACACCGCATGCCCCATGCAATCCTACATTACCCAGTGGTCTCTGCTACCCCAATTTTCATGCCTCCCCCATGGCCCCGACTGCTGTGTGCTTGCAGCACCCATTCTTCACACGCCCACATGTGTGCCCTCCGCCGCCCCCTGTATACGTTCTCACTCCTGTACTGCTCTGCCCTGCCCTGTATGCCTCGCCTCCCTTCCTATCCCTGTGCACCAATTTTACGGCGCCTTGCACATTTTCGCATTCTCGTCTGCAAATAATGGACGGGCCCCGGCTGTAAAGCGCACGCCCGCGCATCCGTTCCTCGCTGCTTCTGCGCCAAGGCCCACCTGCCGTCATTGCTCTGCCGTGCTGCTGCGGCGCCCATCGCCTGCCGGCAAGGCCGCCACCAGCCCTGCGGCCGCAACGACTGCGCCGCCCAGCAGTGTGGCGCTGCCCACCGCTTCCCCAGGCAGCACCGCCGCCGCCAGTAGGGCTGACCAGAGCGGCACGCTGCAGAAGACGATCTGGGCTGCTGTGGGCGGCACCAGCGACTGGCCCTGCAGGCAGCAACGGGCAGGGGGAGACAGGCAGGATGGGGGACGTGCCAGGGATGCATGCAGGCATAAGCCCGGCGATTGGAACCGATCGGTTCGCAGGGAGGGGAGGGAGGGGAGGACGGGGAGGGAGCATCAACTCAAGGCAGGCAGGCAGGAGCGCAGGTCATCCCATGCACAGAAACTGCGCCCTCCCTCCAGCTCACCTTGACGTGCAGCACGCTGGCCAGTGCCCCTGGGCCCAGCGCAGCCCACAGCACAATTGCCCAGCCCTCTGGCCGCTGCCAGCCGGGCCACAGCTGCGCCGCGGGCTGCCCCGCCGCTACCTGGAACCCTAGAGCTGCTACGGCAACAGCGGTCAGAAATGTGGCTTTGCCCAGTGCCAGCTGCAGCGGCTGCACGCCCCGCTGCACCGCCCACGCCGGCAGCCGCACGCAGGCTGCACTGTAGCAGAGGGCCGCCAGGAGGGTGAGTGCATCTCCTAGCCGCATAGATTCTGCTGCTACTGCTGCATCAGCGCTCGCTGCTGCGCTGCCGCCGGATTGGTCGGCAGCAATGACAAGGGTGCCAGCCAGAGCAATACAACTGCCCAGCCAGCCGCGCCTGTTGGGGTTGGAGGGCAGGCGCGCAGTTGAGCGTAACTGAGCCAGGAGGGCGGAAATGCAAAAGGAGGCACAGCGCCCAGGGCGACCATGGCACGCGCAGCACAGTGCAGCACAGCACAGCACAGCACAGCACAGCACCCACCCGCTGGGCGGCATGCCGGCAAGCGCGCTCAGCGCTGGTGTGAACAGCGTGCTGGCTTGCACCAGGAAGGCACCACGGGTGGCTGTCGTGTATGACAGGCCAGCAATCTGTGCAAAGCTGGCCGCGGTATTGTAGGTCCTGCAACGGGAAGGGGTGGATGCACGGACGGTGGCGTGAGTCCCCCTGCACCCCTGCTGCTGGTCGTCAACAATCATGGGAGAACGCATGTTGAACGAGCCCGGCAGGTCAGGTGCTGAGCTGACCTCACCCGATTTCAAGCCCAGCCAGCACAGCGGCCGGAAGGCCCAGCAGCAGCAGGCCGCTGCCTGGCGAAGAATCGTCTGATGACTGTCGCTCTGCTGCAGGCGTCAACTGGCCCTGCTTGTCTGGCCCTTCCGCTGCTGCTGCTGCTGCTGCTGCTTCTGATGCCGCCCCCGCCGCCGCTGCTCCTGGTGCCGCAGCTGCTGCTGCTTCTGATGCCGCCGCTGCAGGCACATTCGGTTGCCTGGTGTTGCTGCTGGCCAGCAGCGCGGCTGCTGCAAGCACCAACAGCTCCACCACCGCACTTGCAGCCGTCAGGGCGGTGGGGGTGGGCGGCCCAGGCTGGCTGTAGGCAAGCCTGCAAGGCGGGTGGGCGGGAAAGCGTGCACGGACGGGTGCAGGAGTGGGGGCACCAGAACAGTTGGCTGTTGTGGAGTGGTGTTTGCTGCTGATACCCACCCGCATCCTGCAACGCATCGCGCTCACCGTAGGGCCGGGGTGTAGCTGCCCCACAGCAGCGCCACCGCCAGCAGGCAGGCAAAGCCCTGCAGCTGCGCTGCCGCCGAGGGCTGTGGCGGCGGCGGCGGCAGCGGCGGCGGCGGCAGCTGCGGAGGCACGGCTGGCGCATCGGCGGCATTAGATGAACTGCCACTGTGGTTCGATTTGTTGTGAAGGCTGCAGTTTGCTGCCTGGCGGCCGCGACGCCGGTGTAGGGTCTGGGCCCTCGACCTGAGCTGCCGCACGGGCTTACAAGCACGCGCATATAATCTTGCGATGTGCTGCGATGCTTTAATGGTTGCTGATGGCGCTGCAGACAGCCGCATGGCGCGGACTGGGTTGCAAGCCGAGCCCCTCGAGCCCTGGAGACAGCTTGTGTTAGTTATTTAGCTGCATTACATCCGCAGCAGTGCATAATGCACGTATGAGCGGGACTCTGTCGGGAAGGGATGGCCTGCCGCTATGGCCGCCCGTCGCCCGTAGCGCACAGGCCGGCGGCACCGGCTGGCTCGGCGGCGGCGGCAGCAGCAGCGCATATTGAGGAGTTACTTTGGTGCCATAGGCACTCAAGCAACTGCTGTGGCCGATGCGGTAGGGCCCCTTCCCTTAGCCGCAGCCCAAAAACGCCTGCCCGAGCCAGCTCGTGGCGGTCACAGGCATGCGTCCTGTGACCCCCTTACGTCCATTGCCTGCTGGCAGCACGCCTTCTGCTTTGGGCTGCCTCATCTTTGTGTGGTGTGCATACATGGCACGGCTGAAATAAGGCTGCTATCCAGATCTGCACAGCCCCTGCTCTGTGTACCGGGGGTAAGTGGACGCAGCAGGTGGATCTGCCCCATTCAAAAAGAGTCTGGCCACAGCCCCTGCAAGCCCACGATCCCAATCGCTGCCTGAAGGTGGTGGTTTCTGTTTTAAGAGGGAAAGCCCAACCGTTGAGGCCGCCGCTCAGCTCTGAGCCTCACAGGACCTCGAGCCCTCGCCGGCCTCGCCCGTCGTCCCCATGGGCGAAAAGGATGCGCGGCGCGGGCCACAATCGTGGTGGACAGTCGCCCTGGCAGCAGCTGCCGTGAGAGCCGGGCCGCCGCCGCCCGCCTGCCGCCACGGCGGCCGCCGCCGCTGCCGCCGCTGATGGGAGTGGTGCACAGCTGCTTCAATTCGCTGCTGCACTCCTGTGCTGCTCACAACCTGCAGGCCTTTATGCTGGGTGCTGCCATGCGGCCGCGCCTAGCCGAGCAGCTCGTTGCCGCCGCTCCCGCATCATCATCTGCGGCGGCAGCCCCGTCGCTCGCCCGACGGGCCGGCCCCTCGATGCAAGAGCTTGAGAAGCTGGAGACGCACAGCGGCGGCAATGCAACCGGCCAGCCAGATGATGGCTTCATCATGCCGCTGTTCACGGCTCGCGAGCTGCTGACGCTGCGTGAGGGATGGGGCAATTGGGGCGCATGGGGCGGGGAGGGCACTAACGTCTTGGCAACAGCTGCCCCCATCCGCACAAGTGCCCCGCCTGCAAGCTGGGACGTGTACTAGATGAATGCGGCAACACCTCCCTCTGTCATGCAATGCAGAGTACTATGTGCGAGGGGCGGAGCGGTACTTGGAGGCAAGTAGGATGCCTCTTTTGCTCTGCTGCGTCTGCCATACTGCTGCTGCCCTGGCAGCCCTGGCTGCTGCCACTGCATCTCTGCCCAGCGCCGTTGAACGCCCCTGCTGACGTGCACCGCCCCTGCTGCAGTGGGGCAGCGGGGCGTCGACCTTCATTGTGGGGCCCATGGCCAAGCGGTCGTGGTCGGTGGACAATCACAAGGTGGGGCACTGTTATTACTGATGTCTGCACGTGCTGGATGGATGTCTCACGGTGGGCACTCACTTGATCGCAACGTGAGGCAGTCACTGCCCACCAGCTTGCTACAAATCCTCATAAACATCCCCTGGCTCAGCTGGTTCCAATGGTCTACATGCACGACCCCACCGCCGCAGCCTTGGTGCGAGATGATGCAACAGGACAAGGTGGCGCTCCGGTTCTGGAAGGCGGAGGGGGTGCTGCACTACACTTGCGTGGACACGGGTGCGCTGCGCTGCGCTGTGCCATGCCATGCCATGCCGTGCCGTGCTGTGCCATGCTCTGCACCGCATGGTGCTGGAAGGGGCTGGCTGGCTGCTGCTGCAGCATCAGCTGCTGCCACCGCTGCAGCCGCTGCCGCTGCGGGGGTTGTCCACTGCCGCGCTGCCACTGCAACCAGCGGTGCATTATCCCACACGTGTGTGCAGGCCCCACGGAGCAGTTTGGCATGCCGGGTCCGGGCGTGACTGTAGAGCAGAAGCAGCGCTACCCCGATGTGGTGGACACCTTTGGGCAGCCGCACTACGACGCAGTGCTGGTGGACGGCAGGTGCGGGAGCGGGCTGCCACGGGTGGCTCAACTGCGCCAGTTCAGTTCAAAGCTCTGCCGTGCCCTAGCGCTTTGTTGGCAACTCACCTGACTGCGCTGTGTTGGCAGCTCACCTGGCTACACTTCTGCAACCGTCTACTGAGCGCAGGTACCGTGTGGCGTGCGCGCTCAAGGCGCTGCCCTACCTCACAGACGCGTCAGTGGTGCTGGTTCACGACTGGGAGGAGCGGTGAGCCTTTGCTAATTGGCGTGTGACATTGAAGCCGGCCGCAGCCCACCTGGCCAGCTGCCGAGCGTGCCGCACGAAAAACAGCGGAGGGCCGTGCAATGCACTCACGCATGTGGGGAGGGCAACTTGCTGGGAAGCATGCAGTGTCGCTGGTCGCCTGCTGACCTGCTCTGCCCTGTTGTCTGCTGTCGAATGCCCGCAGGCGGGAGCTGTATGGCAAGCCGCTGTTGCAGTTTTACGAGGTGAGCACTTGATTACGCAGGTGGATTGGTGGCAGCGCCGCCGTGCAGTGCTGCATCAGCAGCGGCGAAAGAGCGATGCACGATGCACAGCAGGCATCGCTTGAAGCCTCAGGCTTTTCAGCACACAGGCCCGCACTGCGCTAGGGCAGCACAGGGCTCAACCTGATCCCTCTGCTCCCTCCCCTGTCTCTTTACAGACGGTGGAGCAAGTGGACCGTCTGATGGTCCTGCGGCGGCGGGTCGGCTGGGACGCGGCAGCGGCGGCAGTAAAGCTACAGGTGACAGGATGCAGTGCGCCGTGCTTGCAAGGGGCGCGCGCTTGAGGCGTTGCCGCATGCACGCGGACTGGGGCAGTTGGCAGCGGCGGCAGCGCTGAAGGAGTTGGTTTTCTGGTGGCTGCGGGCGTAGATACAAGTCGCTGTGGCTAAACGGCCTGCCTCCACATGTCACGCCATGCTGCAGGATTATTACAGCGTCCCGGCCTAAAGGAGCCTGAAGAGTCTTGTTCCAGAACCCGCAGTCCAGGCAGCCACGTAGCTGCGTCGGACACAAGCTGCTGGCAGAGCTCAAGAATAATGCACACCGCTATCAAGAATAAAGCACACTGCTACCCATGTTGAGTTGCGCCCCTCTGTTCTTATCCTTGCGCAACCCTGCTCTGCTGTTTGCGTGACTCAAGACCTCAAGACACAATTGGTTTATCCATGTGCTCAATTCATTGACATGGCACTCCGCTCAGCCAATATGTTGAGCTATCAGAAGCAGCCCACCTGCAGGCATGCATGCACTTTGAAACGCAGCTGGTTGCATTGCGTTCTGCCTACTGTGGTGTACTGCTACAGCTGAGCTTGGCAACCGCTGCATCCGGAGCGCCGCCAGCGGGCGGGCAGCACCGCAACCGCCGCCGCTCCGCCAGCGGCAATCAGGCAGCCGCCCAGCAGGGTGAGAGGTCCCAGGGGCTCGTTGGGCAGCACCGCAGCCGCCAGCAGGGCTGACCAGAGCGGCACGCTGCAGAACACAACTTGGGCGGTGGTTGGGGACACGAGCGTCTGGCCCTGCAATAGTGGGCAAGCAGCAAGGGCGCACCCCGTCACACCCAGATGCAACTGGCGGCAAGAGCAGGGCTGCTAGTGAGGTTTGATGGGCGCCGAACGATTTTGAGATACGGCCGAAAGGAGCAGTCGGGCCTGACCGGCAGCAGTTGAGCAACGCTAACACCTCAGCCCACCTTGACATGCAGGAACGCCGCCAACGCGCCCGGCCCCAGCGCCGACCAAGAAATCAGCGCCCAGCCGGCCACAGACCGCCGCCAGCCGGGCCACAGGTCCCCAGCTGCAACGCCGCTGGCCGCCAGGTGCCAGGCCTGTACACCCAGCGCTGCAATGGACACAACTGCCAGGAAGGCGGATTTGCCGAGAGCCAGGTGCAGGGAGGGCACGCCTCGGTGCACCGCCCAAGCGGGGATGCGAACAGTGGAGGCGCTGTAGCACAGCGCCGCACAAACAATGAGGCCGTCGCCCAGCAGGGAGGCTGCTGGTGTGGCCCCTGCCGCTGCCGCCGCCTCCGCCCCTGCTGCCCATGCCCCAGCTGCCCACGCCTCCTGCCCTGCTGCCGCTGCTGCCGCCGCAGCTGCTACATGTGAAGGTGGCACCGCAGCCGGCTGCCTTGAGGCAGCTGCTGGCATGTGCGCTTCCATGCCTGTACGATCCGCCGCAATCACTAGGGTGCCGGCCAAGGCAGCCAGGCTGCCCAGCATCGTCTGCCTGTGGCATATAGCAGGAACAGCTGCCATTCAGTGGGCGGTGCACAGGGCGCATGCAGCAACAAAGGCGGCGGCAGCAGCAGCAGCGGCAGCAGAAGTGGCGCTTCAGGGAACAGCAGCAGGTCCTCGTCTACTGGGCGCCATGCCCGCCGCGGCGGCGAGCAAGGGAGTGAACAGCGTGGAGGCCTGGAGGTGCAGGGCGGAGCGTTGGATGGTCAGTGCGCTTAGCAGCGAGTCTGTCCGGCTCAGTTCTGATGAGATTAGAGGCACTGGTTGCGGCAGCAGTGTGCACCTGGATCAGGAAGGCTCCGCGAGCAGCGGTGGTCAGCGAGAGGCCCCAGGCCTGGGCTAGCGTGCCCGACGTGTTGTATAGCCTCCGGGGCGGAGCAGGTGGTGCGGGGCGGTATGCAGCCGACTGTGCAGGCGTGCCACGGGGGATACGTCGAATGGTCATGTGAATGGACTACACCCCTGGCAAGCAAGCTGTAGGTGGATAAAGACGTTTTAGACTCAAACAACCCCACGCTCACCCAAGCTCAAAAGCTGCCAGCACCGCAGGGGGCAGCCCCAGCAACAGGCTCTGCTGCCGCAGCGATCGCTGCCCTTCCTCCACGAGTACCTCTGCGGGCTGCTCTGCATGTCTGTCCAGGCATTCACGCTCTGAGGGCGCAGTGGCTGTGGCAGCAGTGGCGGCACGGCTGGTGCTTGCAGCCGTGCTGTCCGCTGCTGGCAAGGCCTTGGGCAGCAAAGGTGCTCGGAGATATGGGCATGCAGCAGCCTCTGGCCCAGCTGGCTGCTGTGCTGCTGCTGCCGCTATCCCGGCGTGAGATGCGGCACCACCTGAAGCAGAGCGCCTCGGTTTGGGTGCAGCAGTGTGAGCAGCTGCAGCTGCTGCTGCCCCATCTGTCGGGTGGCTGGCTCGGCACAGCGAGGCCAGCAGGGCAGCCAGCAGGGCAGCCAGCTGCAGGCAGCCTCGGGCGGCAGCCACCACGGCTGGGGAGGGCGGGCCGGGCAGGCTGTAAATCAGGCGCAGGGAGGATGCGTAGGTGCCTGGGGTATGTGGGGGAGGAAGGCGGGACCGTGCTGTACCAATGACGCCGCAGTGCAAACTGGAGATGCTCTATGCTTGCTTGCATGGGCTAGCAGAGAGAGCAGCATGCCAGCCTGCACTCCCTGGCCTACCCCACATCAGAGCGGTGACCAGCAGCAGCGCCAGGCCCTCCAGCCGCCGCAGAGGAGGCAGGTGGAGGCCTGGTTGGGTGGCAGCCACTGCGTGCTCAGGAGGCAGCGTCAGCGGAGGCTGCTCTGTGCAGTGCTGTGGCAAGAGGGGTGCCTCTTCGTCGCCTGGCTGGAGCCCTGTCGAAGCGGCGGCGGCAGGCGCCGGTGCTGGCGCCGGTGCCGGAACTGCTGGCAGCGGCGGGCGCAGGAGCAGCAGGGGCATGGCACGCTGGTGGGGCTCAAGGTGTGTGGGGCCTGCAGGGCGTGTCTGGATGCCTGCTTGCGGGGCCCTCTCTGCTGTGGCAGCAGAGCTGCTCGTTCAGCCGCCTGGGTTGCTAGTTAAACGTCTGTTAGATCCAGGGAGTACACACACCTGCTCAACGGCTCTCCTGAGAGGGGGCAGCATGCTGCATGAGGGGCGTCCAAGGGCTCTTGCTGCTGAGCCTGCAACACTTGGCTGCCAGCCACAAGGTCTGCAAGCCAGCCACAGCCTAGCCAGCCTCCTCCCAGCCGCCCCTGGGAGAGTCCCTGCTCTGCCCGTCCCCTGCGCCATGCTGCTCGCCTCCCGGGCAGCCCTGCTCAGTCTGCTCGTCCTGGTGCTGTCAGCTACTCACGCCGCGGCCGACTGGTACGCTCCCTGCCGCCGCCGCCGCCGCCGCTTGAGAGCGCCCACTCACCGCCCCGCAGGCGCTGCATACCACGCTCCCCTCCGCCTGCTCACCGCTATCTCTGCGCCGCTCTACTTCACGCCACCCACAGATCCCCTGCCTCTCGCTGCCCATCAGCAGGCGCATCTGTGACGAGGGCATCTACACAGTGACGGGCGGCGAGGCCGAGCCGGCCGTGGCGCACGCCGGCCAGGACATTGCCTTCCGAGTGCACGGCGTGCTGGGTGCGTACTGTTTGATGAGCTTGCAATTGGTTTGCGCAGGCCTTGCTGCGAGCGAGAGCGTTGGCAGCGGGCCGCAAGCATTCAGCGGTGCCGTGTAGCAGTGAGCTGCATGTGCCTGCTGACCTTCCCGCCGCCGACCACCCTGCCACTGCACCTGCTGACCATGCATATGTCGGCCCGCCTCGCGTCCACCATGACATATGTGGGGGCGTTTGCATGCCTTCGCCACCTCTGCCTCACCTCTGCTCGCTGTGAAGACCGCAATGTGTCGGCGGGGCTGCTGGAGGTGTGGGTATCCTACCTCGGATTCAATGTCTACAGCAAGTGAGCTGCCAACAACACGTTTGCCTTTTGCAGCTGAGAAGCAGGTGCCTTGTGGAGTGGGTGAGGGGGTGCCGCCACAGCAGTCGCTCAGTCGACTCCCCCCGCTGCATCACAGTAGCCGCGTCTCCTCTGCACTTGCGTCCGCCACAGGAGCGGAGACCTGTGCAAGGCTGTGCCCTGCCCGCTGGCGCAAGGCCAGCAAACGCTGGAGTTCAAGCAGTCGCTGCCGCGCAGCGCGCCGCCGGTGAGCGCTTCTGAATCTGTGTTTGCCGAGCAGTGGGGCGCCATGCACACTCCTCTCCAGCTAGCCGCAACCAGCGGGGAGAACGGCTGCTGCGGTGTCTGCCCGGGCCCGGCACGAAAAACTGCCGCAGCTGCAGGGCTGCCCTCATGAGGACTTTGACTCAAAGAAGAGCAGCAAGGAACTGCCTGGCCTCGCATGCGCATGCTCCTGTAGGGCCCCTACATGGGCTGCTTCCAAGCCACCGCCTCGACAGGGGAGCGCCTGTTCTGCGTGAACCTCAACTTCCGCATCGCGCTCAAGGAGGCAGGAACAGCCGGGGAGGCAGCGACGCTCCAGGAGGCAGAGACGCTCAGGGAGGACGCGTCCCTGAAGGAAGCCCCCAAGGCAGCCGCCGGTCAAGCGCAGCACAGCGCGCAGTGAGGGAGGGCACGGGCTCGCGCGGAAGGCACAGCAAAATGTTGGACTGAGACCCTGTGTGCGCGAGCACACACTCTTTTGGTCGAGCCCCGGCGCAGTTGGCTGTGCTGCGCAAAGTGTCACACTCGAGTCGATTGAAAGCTGCAGTCTGTGCAGGCGCGGCAGCGCCAGCTTTACACGCCTCTGGTTGTAAGAATGTGCATAGCAGTCATGGGGCAAAAGGTATGCTGTAGGAGTGTAGGATGGGTGGAGCAATGAAGGGTGCAAGAGTGACACAAGGGTTGGTGATGTCACACCACACGCTGCGAGCGCAGCTGCTCGAGCCCGACCGAGGCTCCGCTCCGCTCCAACAGACTGGGGGTAGCACACAGGCACACAGGGTCGAAGGGGGCTGCCACAGCAACAGGACACGCTCAAAAGGCGGCAAACCTGGTCAGCCACAAATGGGCGGGAGAGCAGCGCTCGGCGCAGGCACCAGCAACGCATGCCCAGCAGATGCAACAAGCACAGCTGTCTGTCCACCCTCAGCTGCCTGCCCACAGCAGCTGCCACAGCTCAGCTGACCACCAGCCGCGTCTCTTTGGGGTTGAGCATCGTCATGTTCATGCGCCAGCCGCCAGCTGTCGCCTCTTTTTCAAACAGCTGGCACAGCTGGCGGCCGCCCGACCCCGCAACAAACTGCAGCGCAGCCTCCGCCGCTGCCGCACTACCAGGGAGCGTCCCAGGGCTGCTGGCCGCCGCATGCAGCTGCGCAAGCGGCCCACCGTTGCCGCTGCCGCTGCCGCTGCTGCTGACGCGCTGCCGCTGCTGCTGCTTCTGGCTGCCTGCCGCTGGTGCTGCTGCTGCCGGTGCTGAGCTTGCGCTGCTGCCTGCTGCCTTCTGCTGGTCCAGCATCCACAGAAGGCAGTGAGCGTCCAGTGCGGCCTGAGAGGGGGCAATTTTAGGGGGGACGCGCAACTGTGATCAGCACACGCTGTGAAGGGCAGGAAGCGCAGCACACAACCGGTTTGGGTGAGTATGGCATACATCGTAGGACCCCTGCCGCCAGCAGTAGAGCGGCATGTCGTCACGTTTGCCTTGCAGCACAGCAGCAACGCCAGCACCCACCTGCACAACCGACTGCGGGGTGGCCCCCTGCTTCAGCAGCACGTAGCACTTGCGGCTGTCGGGGCGGTACGTCAGCGCATACTGCCGGCCTGCACACAGAGACGCCAGCTCAGAGCGAAAAGGGTGAGTCGATAGCGAGCAAATGTGGATGGTTTGGGGCGGAAAGTTGGCACCGCCCTGCCGGCCTGTGCGCAGCCCGACGGCAGCCCTCAGCACACGCAGCCCAGAGCGGCACAGAGCCGCCCGCCGCCCGCCCCAATTAAAACCCTCCACTACACACCTGCAAAGCGGCTGAGCGCTTCCTTGAGCTGCCCCGGCCCCGCACACGCCTCCTCAACGGTAGCGCCCAGCACCACCCGGCCGTTGTGGGGGTCGCTCCATGGCATGAGCGGTTCCCGAGAGTTGCCTTCGACCAACCCTGGCACCTCGCCTGCGGGCCGTGGAAGGGCAGCAGAGATTGAGTGGTGAAAGAGGGTAGAAGTGAGGCCGGCTGGGTGCGTGTGCGCCAAGCAGGCACGGCAGCTAGACTGGGCGGGAACACGCACCACAGCCATTGTCACACAGGGGCATGCAGACAGGGGTGGCGCACCAGCAGGACAAGCAGCGAAGCAGTAGGTGAAACAGTCGAGCAGCGAATGAGACGGAGAGAAGAAGCTGCAAGCAGCGATCCCGCACCTGTTGAGAGGAAGGCGCGGGCCGCGTAGGACAGGCGCGCGCGGTTCAGGTAAGGCAGAACCACAGAGTCCACCTCCCGCCTGCAGTCAACCAACACAAAGACATCAGTAACGTTAAGCCCCAACGGCGGCAACAGGGTGGGCTGCGGAGCGGCAGCACCACAGAGTCCACCTCCCGCCTGTGACATGAATTGATCAGTGCAGTGCAGAGGTTCACCTTAGCGGGGCGGCGGCATGCATGCCGTGGCTCTACGTGCAAGTCAAAAGCCCCGCCAGCCCTGCTGGCATGCCTAGCTGGCACCCACCCTGAGCCCCATGTAAACTGCACCCAACGTGCACACACACCAATGCACCGCTAGATCCGGGGCGCCAGCTCACCGTGAGGAGTAGAGGTATCCCAGGGACAGGATGCAGAAGGTGGGCAGGACCGGCAGGTTCAGCTTGGCCAGCGCGATGCCGGCGGCGGTGCCCACCACATCCGCCAGGTTGGCCACCGACTCGCCTGCAGGGTGGGGGGACAGGGCGGCGCAACAAAACTGTGAGGTTGGAAGCAGCATGGGGGCGGACTGCAGTGCACACGGTCTGCAAGTGCAACGCCGCAATTTGGAACAAAAGAACTCTCCCAACCATGTCTGCCACTCTCACCCTTGGCAGTCACATCAGCCAGGTTGTTGGCCTTGGCAAATGTTCGGTAGATAGGGGCACGGGTGGAGGAGGCGGCAACCTGCCCGGGCAGAGCGGCGCAAGTAGCGGCGGCAAGTCAGCGACAGCAGGGCAGGCAGCCCGGCTGGACATGCACTTCCCATAATCAGGGCATGCACTTTCATGATCAGGACAGGCCCTCAATCACAGGCTGAACGCGCAGCGGGCGGCGGTTCACACCCGCCTGCACCGGCACAGGGGGGGGGACTTAGAGCAGAACTGTGTGCCCTCACCGCCGCCAGGTTCTTGGCTAGGTTGGCGGTGCAGGCGAGGGGCAGGAACCAGCGCGGCATGAGCACGGTGCTGCACAGGGGGCATCATAGCACAGGGGGCGGGGCGGCAGCGTGGGCAGGTGCCTCCTTGTGGGGCCTGCTTGCATGCGGCTGCCCTACTTGTGGGCCTGCTTGCATGCGGCTGCACAGGCATGTGCACGGAATGCGTGCGCTGTGCGCTGCACCGAGCGCCCTCAAAACCCTCTGCTATGTAGGCCTCAACCCCTAGATGTGCAATTTCAGCTCACCTGAGCTCCAAGGCTGCCCCCGACTCCATCAGCGCGTCGCCCGCCAGCCGGAACTGCTTGAGCTCACAGTCCAGCTCGCGGCCCCTGTAAAACAAGCAGCGACAAACACATGCTGTTGGCTGGTTGCCTGACATCAACAGGCAGCTTGAATGCTTGCACCTCAATGGGTTGCAGCCAGACCATGGCCCCTGCTGCACCATGGTAAACAGCAGCAACCTTGGAATCCGCAGGCTCACCAGCGCGCAAAGGGAACCCAACGCAGAGCGTGCCTGCTGCTCATGCTTGACCACCCAGCTGACTGCACCCATGTCCAACCCCACACCAGCGCTTCATCTCCACACCCAAAGCCTCACCAGCGCGCAAAGAGGAAGCGGCCCAGCCGGCCGGCGCCATCCTTGACCACCCAGTTGATGGCTGCAGCCGCCTCTCCGGTGCGCTTGTTGGACACTCCCAAAGAGGCCAGCAACGACTTCGTGGTGAACACGCTCATAGCGCCTGCAGCACAGCCGCACCAGGGTTGTGGGCAGGTGGAGCAGAGAGCACTCTAGCTGGGGGTGGTGGAGCAGCAGCGATTTGGCCCAGATGTGCCGCCATGAGCGAACCGCCGCGGTTGACACAGCGACAGCACCGGCAGCATCAGCATCAGCAGGGCAGCGGCAGGGCCCAATACAGCAGCCGCAGCGTGCCGGCAGCGATGCACACTGTGCGGCGCAGCGTTGCAGGCTGCGCAGCAGCAGCAGCAGGGGCGCACCTCCGAAGAAGTACTGCACCCCTCGCCAGAACATGTAGGAGGAGTACTCTGCATGGAGTTGGGGGAGCAGTTAGCAGGCGGGCAGGCTGGAGCAGGGAGCTCAGCATGGAGGCTTGTGCCACTGCAGGCCACCCGAGCGGCACAGACATGGCCCACATGCTGAGACCGCACAGCATACCATGCACAGCCAGCGCACCATCCACCCTGCTCCTCACCCGGCCCCACAGAGTGTGGGTAGCCCTGCGGCAGCAGGTAGTCGCTCACAAGGTCGCCCAGGCGCTGCCGCCCCCGCACCGCATCGTCCGTGATCTCCCACCCCCCTGCTGTGCTGCGTTTGCGGCTGCCGTCGGCCCCTCGGCTGCGCACGTCTTTGCTGCGCCGCCGCCCCTTGCCGCCGGCTGCTTCCACTGGTCGGCTGTCGGGGCTGCCGTCTGCCGCGCCCGGCTGCCGCCGATAGACGCGCCGCCGATCGCGAGTGAACTCTATACACACCAGCTCCGCCCCGCCGGCTGCTGCTGTTGCCGCCGCTGCTGCTGCTATCGAGGCGGGAGGCGCTGCTGCTGCTGGGCTGCCACCAAACAGGCCCCATCCCTGCTTGGTCTGCTGCTGCGACTGCTGCTTAGTCTGCTGCTGTGGTTGCTGCTGAGTGGGCTGCAGCAGAGGCAGAGGGGCTCGAACATGAATGGAAACACTCCGCAAAACAGCTGCTTCAATCCCACCACGAGACACAGCTGCAGAAGAGAAGTGGCGCATAGTGCAGCAGGCCACGCACCTGCCGGCCGCTGGCTGCCACCGACGCAAAGGGCAGGCGCGCCGCCGCTGCCGCCAGGTTGCGCTGCAGCTGCCTGCGGTTGCCATCTAGCGCGACCGCTAGCTGCCCCAGTCCTGCACAGCAGCACCGGGCAAGTGGGAGTGCTCAGGGGCGGCGCGCTCGGGCGGCCAGCAGCCTGTGGGTGCTCGCTGCCCGGCACCTGCCCCTGCCCACCGAGCGGAAGCTGCTGCCGATCGCCTGGATGCGTCGCCGTCCCGCCCATCGCACGCCGCGCTGCAGAAGGCGAGTGGCGGGCGCCGGGGGGCACGCTTCCCGGCCTGCAGCCGCTGCAAGCTGATCCTCGCTGCGAGACGCTGCTCATGCATGAGCAGCCCAGGCCGCCGCCTGAGAGGGAGCCGTCGCCGCTGCGCCTGCTGAGGCGGCGGCGGGGCGGCTGCCGCTGATGGCTGCTACAGCGCGCTGATGTTGGTTTGGTGGCATGAATTGATGTGACGCTACCGCATAAAGCCGGCTGCACACGGTTGCAGCAACGCATGCTGCGTGCTGCGTGACGCAGCAAGCACCACAGCCATGTCGCTGGCGCGAGCTGGGTGCAGAGCCGCCAGCCCGACCCAGCTGCAGCAGGGGAAGGCACAAAGTCAGTCTGATGAGCAGGTTAATCAGGCTGCCAACAGAGAGCTAACGTGGGCCAAATCCACCCAGGTGGTGTTCAGCACATGCGGCTTAAGGTGCAAGCCAGGCAGGGTGTAAGCCGCTGAACACAACTGGCACCTCACACTTGCTCGCAGAGTATGCATGAGTGGTTACACGTGGCATGCAGAATGAATTAACATCGTACCGTCGATCGCGCATGTGCGAAGATGAGCTTGGCAGATAGGTGAGGGTGATGGCGAGGGGTGCAAAGCATGCAGAGGGTGAGGGGTGTGTCGGTTGAGCTTAGGGAAAACCGGTGGGTTGGTGCGGGTTTGAGCTTGGGGTGAGGAACGTTGAGTGTGCATGTTCAGAAGGTTGCAAACTGCTCTGGAAAGGTCAAGGTGGGTACGGGTGCAGTCAATCAGGGTGGTTTCGCTGAGGGTCAAAACAAAGGGGCAATCACAGGATCGGGGGCTGATGCGCAAGAGAAGGGGGTGGGTCTGCTGCCTGGTGGCTGATGCAGTTGGAAACGCAGGGTGAGAGAATCACGGCGAGCGGCCCTTCAGGGCGCGCTGCTTATTGCAAGAACTGGTGGTACACTGAGAAAGGCGCAGGCTGCGAAGGACTGGTGCTCACCGGCTGTCGCATCACAGGGCGATGAAGAGCGTTGGAGTTGGCAGCGGCGAGTTGGATACTGGCTCAGTATGTTGCCTTCAGCGGCAACACGGTGATGTGGAGCAGCCGCTCACATCTTCAGCTTGCGGCCAGAGCTGGCATTGCCGCCGTTACCACCTGTATCAGCAAATGGGGGTGCGGGGAACCCAGCATAGCATCAGTAACTGCCAGGGCTTCGATGCAAGGCCAGGCAGACAGCAAGCATGGCATCGGCAGGTGTTGCCGGGTAACCCCCCTGTTTTAGTCTCACCGCCCCCGCCATTTCCGCCTGTGGCAT
>VIYQ01001814.1:0-16983 GCA_009928355.1 Chlorella sp. CH2018 | reverse complement strand
AAAACCAACTGGTGTTATTCAACACCACCTGCCGAACACGCGGAATCGCTGGACTTCCACTGGGATGGGTGGGTGAATTAAGGTCGCAGATGCCGGCGTGGCTTGGCATGCAGCCTGCTGCGCCCCAGGGCCATGCGTCCACCACACCCACTGCTGGTGCTCCCGTATATGCCCTGCACCACCCAGCCAGGGAGTGGCGTTGCGCCGCCAGGGCAGGGCACCGCAGTGCGGCAGGAGCGGCGGTGGTGGCGTGCAGGTTGTGGAGGAGTGCAAGCAGCACAGCGGCGGCCCACCCTGTACAAGCACCCAACAGCATGAGCACAGGATTGGGCAGCAGATGGGAAGCTAGTGGGGCATGGGTGGCCCGCGGAAGGAGTCTGCCGCCGCCCGCTTCCTAGTCCATCGCGCCTCCTTTCATGCTGTGAAGGTGGCCACAGACTCTGTGATTCCATCCCCAAAACAGAACTTCGCCAGCTTCTGGGCCGCCAAGGTTGACAGGTTTGTCGGCTGTGGTGCGTCGAATGGGCATCACACTGCCAGCTGTCGATCTGTCAAGGAATGCAGGTGAGCGGCCGCCATTGTAATCTGCACCACAATGTAAATCCAAGCCAGGAGGGAGCGAGAAGGTCGGCTGGCGCCGGCGCCATGGAAGCAGCGGCCATGCGGCGCCCGCCCCTTGCTGAAACCTCGCGCTGGTGGACCCACTGTCATTCCAACCCTCCTCAGAACACGGGTGGAGCACCTGAGGCTGTTGCCCAGCTCTGGACTTGGGCCGGCCAGTTTGGGCCAAGCGCTCTGGCAGCCGAACTTCGGGGGGCGCACGCCATCAGCGGTGCCCAACTGGGCCTGGGAGGTCACGCAGCGGCGCGCCCGCCCACCTGCACTCGCCGGCGGACCGCCGCCGCGCCGGTCGTGGTGTGCGCTGCCCGCTCCGCCGGTGTGCCCCTCAGACTTCCGCACCCATCTCCTTCCAAGGTCTCTCCCAATCCAGATCGATCACCGTGAGCGCGAGGAGCTGCCTCCTCAACCTGCGCCCAGGCGCGTGGGTGCCGCCGTGGCGAGGCCGGCGCAGCACCAGCGGCAGCATGCACCTCCGGGCCTTGACCAAGCGGTTGCGCCCCCGCCTTACGGCAGCGTGGGAGCGCACCCGCTGCCGCCGGCCTTACGTGGCAGCAGCGGCAGTTGGAGCCACCCTGCTGCTGCTGCTGCTGCTTGCCCGCCCAAGGATTGTGTCGCCGACGCTGCGCCGCTGGAGGCCACAGCTCAGGTGTGGCGATAGTTGGGCGGGTGGGTGGAACAGCAGTGCAGCCGCACAGCTGGGCTGCATGGGCTGACGTGATGATGACCGCGCCCACCCGCCGGTTCAACCAATCGCTTCGCTTCCCCGCTGCTGCAGGCACCCGCTGCGGATAGTTTTCCCCTTCCAAGATGAAGCGCTGGCACAAGCCAAGGCTGCGCTGCCCCGCTATGCGCCGCCAAGCGACGCACCCTTCCCGCACTTTCCAATCTACGTCATTTCCCTGGAGCGCGCCAAAGAGCGGAGGGCGGCCGCTGCGCAGCAGCTGCTGTCGCGAGGCGTCAACTTCACTTTCTATGATGCAGTGGACGGCGCGCAGCAGCCGCTACCGGACGCAGATGTGAGAGCTGGGTGGGCGGGCCGCGTATGCATGAACATGTACATCTGCGGGTGGGTGGCTGTTTGCACAGTTCCATGCCTCCTGTATACCTGCACTACAGTGTGCTGCCTGCGGAACAAACAGAATCCCCGCCTGCCCTCCTGCCTCACCGCTCCATCTCCCCTCCTCCGCCTTCCTCTCCTACCTGTTTACTGCAGGTGGAGTGGTATACCAGCGGGGCACGCTGGCGCGGCATCTCGGCTGACCCGCCTGGCGGCCGCTGGCACCGCAAGATTGCAGCAGACCTGTCTCACTACCGCCTCATGCACCACCTGCTGGCGGGTGGGTGGCAGTTGGCTGCTGGTTGGCGCCTGCCCAGATCAAAGCTATGGCGCCTTGCTGTGTGCCAGCCTAGCTAGCCATTCCGGCACTGTGCCTGGCCGGCTGTCGCGGTTGCTTGCAGAGCAGCAAGCCTGGTTAATGTTGCCATCACTGACTCCCGTGCTGTGCTGATCAGCAGCTGCACTTGCGACCCGGGCTGCAGGCGACAATGAGATGCAGCTGGTGCTTGAGGACGACTTCCGCCTGCTGTTTGGAGGAGGGGAGTGGCTGCAGCGCCTGCATGCCGTCGTGCGGCAGCTGCCAAACGACTGGGAGGTGGGTGCTGATGCGGCGGCGGAGCGTAGGTTTGCCTGGAAAGCCACATGGCTCGTGCACAAGTGCTGCTTGCCGCATGGGTGTGTGCATGGGTGTCCACACAACCGCACAGTGCAACCACAGCTACGATGCCGAACACCCCGCAGATTTTGTGGCTCAATCACGGCAAGGGCCGCCGCTCGGCTGGGCTGCCGCTGGTGGGGGAGGGCGTGCGGCTGCACCTGGAGAACAGCATCACTGTCGGCACGCTGTACCGCCGGTCGTTTGCACTCAAGGTCAGCTGCTGTGGCGGGCAAGGGGTGGGAACGAGGCAATGGGGGCCTGGTCAGCCGGCTGCAGGCTGCGTAAATTGTCACTTCACGAGCAATGCATGCCATGGGTGCAGCTAGCTGTGAGGGCTGCCTACCTTGCCTGCTGCTGCAGGTGCTACAGGATGCACACATTGGCGACAAGGACGTCGACAACCTGGTGCGCTGGCTGCACTGCTGCCCTTCATTTAGGATGAGCAGCGCATTGCATGCGCAGCATTCGCAGCCAGCACTAGACCTGTTCGCACTTCATCTCCAGCTGGCACCAGGCAGCCTGCCATGCCCACAAGTTTGGCAAGCTGCCCGACTCTGCGTGCTTGACCCAGCGCAATCCCATTGTGCAGGTGAACGACTTGGGCTCCCTGGGTGTGGCTTCCGCCTACGTGGCAGACCCGCCGCTGGTCGGGCTGGGCAGCCTGGCAGCTGCGAGCATCATTGAGCAAGGGCTGGGTCCGTGAATGTGGGATCCATCAGCACGGCACCGCAATTCCCCCCACCTCTCCGGACTGTGAGATAGACAGTCTGATCTGTAAATCGTTGTTGCAGTGGCGTGCTGCTGTGGACACAATCAAATTCACAAGTTCGCAAGAATGGATGGCAGTTCAGGAGGCAGATGGGATGTGCGGGTGCAAACAGAGGCGATGGCCAAGTGTGGGCCTCAGGGCAGGTTGACTCGGATCACATGGGCGGCAGGCGCTCCTGCACGTGCCGCAGCGCCTCGGCCACCCTGCACGGGTCGGTATGGCCAATGGATGCACCGCCAAACACCTCCAGCCCGCCGAAATCGCTGGCCAGGTTGCTCAGCTTGCCACGGCTGACCACGCGCGCCACAACAGGCAGCGCCATGCCACGCGGGTGCGAGTACCCGCCCGGAGGCCCCATGCCCAGCCCCGCGCTCCCGCCCGCTGCGCTGCCACCGCTGCTGCTGCTGCTGCTGCTGGCCGCACTTGCCGCGCTGCCGCCCATGCCGCTGACCACGCTGCTGCCGCTGGGGCTGGCGCTGGGACTAGGAGCTGCCAAGTCGATGTTGTAGATGGCTGCGTGTGCACAGGAGCAGTGGGGTTGCACATCAGCAATCATCACAGCATGTGGGTGCATGCCATCATCAGTGTCAAGCAAGCGATCCGTGGCGCAGCCCCCTCGCATGGCATCATCCTTGTTTTTGCCAGGCTGCTTGCGGCCCACCCACCCGCATTGAAGGTGGCCACGCCCAGCTCGTCAATGAGCGCCCGCAGCGCGGTGTACAGCAGGCGCTGGAATGCGGGTGAGGCCATGCTGCTGCCGTGCACGCACACCTCCATGTCCTGCGGGGGCCGGGGGTGTGATGCCACTCAAGACCAGAGGTTAAGAGTGTGACACAGCTGGGAGCGGAAGGTAGGGTGCAGCAGCTGGACTGGCAATGGCCAACGGCGGCCTGCATGGGGCCGTGCCGCAGAGGCCTGCTCGCCACCTGCGCTGCCACACCAGCACCCGCATCGCAACGCACCACCCTGCCCACCTCACCTTCCAGGGCGCAAGGGCGGGGAATGCGTATGCAAAGTCGCCCTCCTGGCCCTCCCGCAGCAGCAGGCCGCAGTCGGCGTGCGCCGCTAAAATGTCTTGGTAGTACCTGCAGGCGCAACCATAGCCGCATGAGTGTCACACGTTGTGTCGTTGCTGCAGAAAGCTGGCTGCCCTGCTGCTGGCCACAGCACGCAGCGAGGCAGCCAGACAAACCCAAGCCGCTGGCTGCTGGCCACTCACCCCTTGCTCATGGATCCATGGGTGAGGTCATATGCCTCCACTGCCTCCCGCTCCTGCTGCAGGAAGGGAAACTGGGCCTCCGACAGCAGCACCTGCGCGTGGCCGTGGTACTGTGGGGAGGGCAGGAGGGAGCAGGACACAGGGGACACAGGATGTGTTGGGGGACCAGCTGCACAGCAAGCCCGTCAGCAAAGGCTGGGTGCATGTGCATGACACCTCGCTGCACAGACCAGCATGCAGGGGGCGGCGGCTGATCTGCACCCAACAGCTGTACCCTTGGGTACTGCTGCCCCCAGCGGCACACCTGGCTGGCGCCGCCGCGCGGCAGCGCATTCCACACCAGCAGTGGGTGCAGCGGGCGGCGCGGCAGGCCGATGGCCGTGTCTCGTGCCGCCTCGTGCTCCGCTGCCGACTGGAACCAGCCCAGGGAGACGTTGACCTAGGGGAGAGGTAGGTGGGAAATGAGCGCAGCATCCGTTGTGTGTTAGCAACTGGGAGTTGGGGTTCGGCATCCGCAGGGGGATCCTTGCGGGCGTTGTTGGCCAACAGGGCACAGCAGCGCCACGCACAGGCGCCGCTCAACTGCCCCACATGCCGTTGCCACCCTGCCCTCACCAGGTCCTGCAGCTGCTCCAGGTCAAACTGCAGCGGGTCGTGGTGCTTGAACAGCACCACACCTGCTTGGCAAGGTGCGGGCGGAGCAAACATCCGTTCACATTCAACAAACGTCTGTCCACATCGCCAGATGCTAGCGGAGCGACCACATGCCGGTAGGATGTGTGGCCGGCACACCCCGGCTAAGACAGCAGAGCGCTGGCACCCACCCGCCCGCCTGCTGCGCCGCACCGACACATGTGGCTGGACAGGCATTGCACAAGGCTACCTGCAGCAGCCCAGACTGTCTATATCCAGTAGCCCCCCACCTTGGCAGGGCTGGTTGTACTTGAAGAGGTTGGAAGCGCTCACAGCATGCGCGCCCTCAACCCTGCGATGGGCAACAGGGGACCAACTAGTCGGGCACACCTGGTGAGAGAGGAGCTGAGCAACACAACCTGCAGCACGTGCATGGTAAACACGTGGCACGCGTTCCAACTGCGCAAGCCACAACCGCGGCCGCTCACCGGCCCCACATGTCCTCAGCAGTCATCTCCTGCCACCTGCACAGGCGGGGCATGTGAATGCAGGGGCTGCGTGTGTCCCGCACAAATGCAGGGGCTGCGCGTGTCCCGCACAAATGCAGCCAGCCGCAGCAGGCCAAGCAGACCGCAGTAGCCGTGCAGCAGCGTGAGACGCGTCTCATGCTCACCGGCAGAAGTCGCAGTGCTCGCCACCATTGGTGGTGTCAAATGCCGCCGCCTCGGAGGCTGCAGTAGCAAACGTCTGTGGCTTGCGGGTGCGGGCCTCGTTGAACCAGCACTGGGCCTGCAGGGGGGATGTCATGGTGGGTGGCACATCGGCGAACAGTACACAGATGCGGCAGCAGGTACGCGAGGCCTGCGTTGGCGTTGGGCCAAGCGGCAGGGCAGGGCAAGCGTGCAAAACACATGTATAGCGCACCAGCGTCACGCGGTTTGAGATTCGGAGGACGTGCTGGGTGTTGTCGATCGGCACGCCTGCAGATAAGCCAGCGGCCCGTTGCTCAATGCACAAGCTTGTATGCAGCACGGTCAGGCCAGCAGAAAAGGGAGCTGGGTTGACCCGGTCACACGCCGTTGCCTCCCCCTCCTCACAGCCTTACCGTACTTCTGCTGCAGCTGCGGCGTGGCCTTGCAGCGTGGATACCTGCATGCAGTCGGTGGAGGGCGGGGATGGCTGAGGGGCGAGGCGCGAGGCGCGAGGCGCGAGGCGCAAGGCAGCAGCATCCAATTGTGCTCAGCTCACCCCTGCTGCACTTCAAAGATGCGGTTGAAGGCCGCCGTGTTGGGCAGGTGCTTGGCCAGCTCGAAAACGCTGGCATAGCGGGGCGGAGCAACAGCCATGGCGGGCTGGGCGGCAGCGGCAGTCGGGCGATGGTGGGGTTGCGGCAGCGGCGGCGGCGGTGGCTGGGAAGGGTCGGCGGGTTGGCGCGTCCACACCAGACAAACAAAATTTGGCAAATGAGGAGACCGGAGAGGCGAGACACGCGAAAAAGCTGCCCAGCGGGCTGCTGAAGTGGGAACCGGCAAGCCAAGCGGCTGCTTTCTTGATAAGCCGCCCGGCAGTATGCAGATGACCGGAGAGATCGTGGTGCTTGAGGCGATTGGTGCAATGCGAGCATGAGGCTGCCACGCCATGGCCGGCGGCAGCGGCAGAAATGGCGGTGTGAGTGCCGCTGGCGAGGCGGGCTGTCCAGTCATCCACAGCTGTGCTCATACTGTCGTACGAACCCACTTGCTGCTAACTGTGCATTGGCAGCTACCAGCCTGATCAACTGCGCATCACAGCCCTGCTGGGCGGTGCTAGCGGCGCCGCCAGCACGCGCCAAGACCGGGAGGAGCAACGAGCGCGGCTCAGGCGTGTTACTGGACTTTCAGGCACCATGCAAGCTTCGTTGACACTACGCCTGCGGCCTGCCCAGCCTCAGCAGAGGCGCCCGCTGGGCGGGCGGCCAGCACGGGCCCGCCGCAGCCCTGGAGTATGTGCATCCTTCATCGCCAGATGGACCTTAGATGTAAAGTGCGTCGAGAGTTGCCGCCGACCAGCTGTGCTCCCGCCACCGCCGCCGCCGCCGCCGCCTGCGGTTCCGGAGCCCTCGACGCCTTTTGCCCGCCCATCTGATGTGCTATCGCTGCTCACACACCTGCCCTTGCAGGTTTGGTGGCAAGGCAGACGCCGTGCAGCTGCTGCAGGAGTGGGTGCAGCAGATTGGCAGCGAGGCGGGGCTCACGCCCGACAACACCAGCCTCTCCACCGGCAGGCGCGTGGCAGTGGTGCTGCTCAACCCTCTGTGTTTTGTGATTCGTTGGCGCTCGGTAGCACTCTATGGCATACATGGGACAGGCCTGTTCCCTGCCAGGGCTGCACGTGCCCACCATGTCTGCGTCTGCCTCCCTGCTGCAGCATCGGTGCCCCCGAGAGCACGCTGGAGCTGGAGGTGCAGTTTGACAGCCTGGCGGAGCTGGAGGGCTTCTGGAGCGCCATCCCGCAGCAGCAGCACAAGGTGGGCAGGATTAAGAAGCGAGTAAAGTTGAGCATGTCTGTTATTCGCCGTAGCGGCAGTGGCCGCCGCCGCAGCAAACAGAGTGGTGTGGGCCGGACTCTGCACATGCATGCGCGGACCAGAAGGGCGATGTCTGCTGGTCAACCTGTCCTTTCTCACATCCATTTCCTACAGGCATGGGGCCAGCGCATGCAGCAGTACATCGTCCACGGCAGCCCTCAGTGGCACGTGTACCGCTGCCTGCCCGCCTTCCCTGATGGCACACCCGCAGCCGGCGACTCAGCAGCGGCGCTGGGCAGCCGGGGCAGCAGCAGCAGCAGCAGCCGGTCACGCGGCCGGCCGGCGGTGGCAGCTAGCAGCAGTGCCACCTTGGTGATGCCCAGCGACGAGGAGCTGGGCAAGTATGCGGAAGCAGCAGATGGAGCAGCGCCGCTGCCCAGCACCAAGCAGCAGACAGCCAGTGGGCTGTCCATAGTTGGCGCGGAGGAAGTACAGCAAGTGCTGGACTGGAAGGGGGAGCCCATGCAAGTGCGGCCGGGCGACAAGCTGCCGGGAGTCAAGTTCCTGTGATGGACTGCTGTTGTACCTCTTGGCAACACCCTGCCTTATCACTCTGAAGGGTTACTGTTTAATGTAGACGTCAGGAGTGCAAGCGCAGCGCAGCCAGCAATATCACACGGTCGGTTGGGTTAACAGTTGGTGGAAGATGGCCGGTACATGTGCACTGCCGCCTTGGACAGCTCTGTGCTTGGGTGCAGCCGAGCGCAGGTCGGAGGGACAGCTCCGCTAACCTTCGGCTGGGTTTGGTACTGGCTGAAGCTCAATACTCGCTGAAGTTCGTGTGTCCTGTGGCCTTGGCATGCTCCACAGCCTCCTTCTCGCCCTTCAGCCCAATCTGGCACACGCCGCATCTGCGAGCAGCAGGAGTGCACAGGGCAGGAGTGTGCGGTTGGCAGCATCAGCGGCAGAGAGCAGTGCAACTTGCACCGCTGCTTATGCAGCCCTGTCCAGTCCACCAGCGCAGGCTTGCCTAAGCGTGAAGTTGCTGGTGTCGGTGAACTGGCGTGCCGCCTTGGCCTTGGCCGCCAGCTGGCGCGCGCCCTGCAGGCACGTGGGTATAAATGCAGCATTTTCAGGAGGCATCATCTGCTGTGATGGGCATGCCCCAGCCTGAGTTGGGTGATGCGAGATGCGGCTCGCCAGGTGTGAGATGAGGCCAGCCAGCACCCACCTCCATGACCATGTCGGTGCGCGGGCCGCTGCTGGGAATGCCGGTTGTGTCCAGGCTCTCGGGAGCGCCCTCATAGCCAGCCACCGCCAGCGCGTCGTAGTGCAGGCCTGGAGAGGCAAGAGTTTGAAGGCTGGGGTGCATGAACCGTTCAGGTGCCCCCCGCAAGCTTGCACATGGATGCTGCCTGGAGGTGTGCCTTTCCATCCATGCCACCCCAACTCCAGTCCACAACGCACCGTCGTAGATAAGCAGCACGCGCTCGCTGTACCCGCTGTCTTGTCCGTAGATGTCACACTGCAGCAGGTGTTGCATTTGGGTTCCAATTGGTGCAGTGCGTGCTGCCGCTGCCACAGCACATCCCTCCTGCATATATATGCGGCACTAGCCAGAAACCAAGCGTGCCCAAGCCAGTTCTGCACAGAGGAGGCCCACCCAGCCTTCCCCACCCGCAGCGTGCTGATGTCGAATGCTGCGATCTCGCGCTGCAGGTGCCGGCTCAGGATGCTCAGCTCGATGGCGCCGCCCCACTTGTTGCTGTCCTGTGATCCAAAAGCCAAAGCAGCGATTGATTAGTAAGCAGCTCAAACTGCTTTGTGTCAAGGTAGGTCAGTGCCTGTGAAGCAAGCATCGCATGGAGCATGCCAGCAACCTCTGGAAACAAACATGGGCAGCTTGGAACGCATGGCCAGACACACCTTGATCCAGCGGCAGTACTCGGCAGGCTCCTGCAGGCACGGAGTGGAACAGCACACCCGTACTGTGCCGCAGCTCTTCACATGCGCACATGCAGGTTGACCCAGCAGGCAGCGCGTCAACCGTCATGCACAGCACCCACCTTGCCCAGCACGGCTTCGTTCCACTCAAAAGGGTCGGCCAGCACTGCATCCGCAATCACCTGCCTGCGGAGGTGGTGGGCGGGTCACAGGGTAGCTGACATGCAGATTGTTGCCGCGCAGGCGCCAGCAGGCACGTCTTGAGCGCATCGCCCCAAGCAGGCAGGTCGCTGTTTTCAACCAAACTGCACCATCCCCCCTCCACTGCGCCCCAGCCTCCTCACCGCAGGCGTGGTGCCTCCTTGCGGGTACGCCCAAGCGCCACGTATCCCACGGCATTGAACAGGCAGGAGTTGTCGCTGTCTATGATGCGGCGCACCACCGCTGTGCCATCCGGAAGCAGGACCGCCGTGGGGGCGCCCTGCTGCGCCCCGCTGCCGCTGCTGCTGCCGTTGGTGGGGTGGGCACGCACAGGCGAGGCCGCACGTCGTGGTGGCGCTGCTGCGGCAGCAGGTGCTGCTACCGGCCGTGCTGCTGCGGCCGCTGGTGCTGCTGCGGATGGGAGGTCGGGAACCGCTTCTCCCATGGACAGGGCAATCGCCCGTGCCAGCTGCTCGTCCTCAGTCAGGTGCTCCAGGCCCTGGTGGAAAGCATGCCCCGCTGCTGCTGCTGCTGGCGCTCTGGCCTCTGCTGCTGCGTCTGCCACACCTGCCGCCGGTGCTGCACCTGCCGGCAGCTGCGTGACTGTGAGGGAGTCGCCCGATTGGATGCCCAGGGAGCCCACCGTGGCGGTACCGTCAGCAGGAAACTGCACTGGGCGAGGCGGGAAGCCGCCACGCACCTGCACAGATGGGGACAAGGCGGAAGCAGTGTGGGTGCTGGGAGCAAAACAAGTTTTTCCTGCAACAGCAGCAAGAGCCAACCAGCGGCAGCACCCGCCAAGCTGGTGCACCCACCTCCTGCAGCGCTGCCGGCACGCCCGTCTTCTCCTCCAGCAGCGCCCGGAAATCCGTCACCGTCGCCGCGGGCTCCACCTTGAGTGTGGCCTGGCCCTGGGGACCGCGCACCCGCAACAGCATGGCTGCGGCGAGCTGCAGCAGGCGGTTGGCGGCGGTGGTGGCTGGCGGCAGCTGACGGCGCTGTGCTGCTGGGAAGAGTTCACAGATCACTTGAAGGTGCTCGGGAGCGCACCAGGGCGGCTGGCGGGGCCTGGAGGCGACGCGAGCGAAAGTGTCGAGCGCAAGAGAGGGCCTAGTGAGCAGCCAGGTGAGGCTGAAGACAACCCAGCAACACAGAAGAGAGATCTGGCAGCCGGGGAGGCGCGGGGCTCTTGCATTCCTGCTGTGCTGCGCCGTTCTCACCCTCCCTCTGCCCACGCCTGCCTGAGCCGAACATCGCGGCAGGAAGGATAATTAATTTATCTGCAGCTAGCGCCCAGGGCCTAAGGTGCTCGGCATGCGGAGAGCGGCCGCCGCTCTCGCGCAGCGGGCCGCCTGCGCGGTCAGGGAGGCCGCCAGGAACGGCACAGGTGAGTAGCCAGCACCTGAAGCCATTGGGTTGGCGGAGCCTGGTGCGCTTCCCACACTGGCGCCGCCGCCACTGCTGCCGCCGCCGCCGCCGCTTGTGGCATTGTCTGACCATACGCCCTCCAACGCCACCCTGCAGCAGATGCCGCCAGCGCCACTCAGCGGCGAGGCGCAGCAGCAGCAGCCAAGCGGGCGCCCCGGCCGCCGCAACAGACGTACACACCGCCCAAGGGTGGCAACGGCGCGGCGCAGGAGGCACAGCTGACTGCCGAGGAGCTGGCGGCCCGGGAGCGCAACAACTATGTGATGGCGGGCACCATGTTGACGCTGGTGGGCTACGGCTACTACGTTACGGTCATCAGGAAGCCCAGCTACTCGGGTGGGTGTGCCGCATGGGCGGGAGGGCTCGCTCAGCCTGCGGGTGCCACAGGAGGGAGTGCGGGGCCGCCGGCTGTGAGAGTGATGCGGCAGAGACATGCACAGTGCAGAATGACACACGTAGCTTGGCGGCATAGTGCGGCATGCTGATGAGACACGTAATGCTGCAGGCGCCGTGCCCCCCAAGCCCGAGCACCTGGTCAATTGGTCGGGCACGCACGAGTGCCGCACGCAGGTGGGGCGCGGTCCACAACAGTGTGCGGATACAGCCGCAGTGCGTGCACCGCTGCAGCTGCAGGTGGCTGCATGCGAGTCACGCCAGCCAGCCTTGCTTCCCGTCTGCAGCGCTTCCACCAGCCGGAGACACTGGCGGAGCTTGAGGCTACAGTCAAAGCAGCGCACGAAGCGGGTGCGCTTGATCTGCGCCTCGCTGCTGCCATCCATGCACGTTCCGTTGCACGGTTGCTCTCGTCCCCACCGCTGCCGTGCTGCCTGCAGCCACATGCCTGGTGTGCGCAATCTACGCTGCTTTAACAGCAGCTGAGCACGCATGCCTTCTGTCCTTTTGCTGCCATTTCGCAGGGCGCAAGCTGCGTTGCGTGGGCAGTGGTCTGTCGCCCAATGGTCTGGGCTTCAATGAGGAGGGCATGGTCAGCCTGGCGCTCATGGACCGCATCCTGAAAGTGGATGAGCAGAAGCAGCAGGTGGGGCGGTGATGTGGCGGTTTAGCTGGCATCTCCTTTGTTCAGCTGGCCTTGATCGGTCAGCCCGGCACTCATGGACAGGGTCTGAAAGTGAACACAGTGCTCCGCAATAGCTGTGAAGTGCGGTCTCCCTGTCGGCCCCCCTGCCGCAGGTCACTGTGCAAGCGGGGGCGCGGGTGCAGGCGGTTGCCGATGAGCTGCGCAAGCACGGGCTCAGCCTGCAAAACTACGCCTCCATCCGGGAGCAGACCGTTGGCGGCTTCACGCAGGTCAGTGCTGCAGGCTCTCTACAGGCTTGCAGTGCCCAGCCAACCACCTGCCCCTGAGCGGAGCTGTCTCTTCACCCCCAACCGGAGCTGTGTCCTTACTCCCAACCGCAGGTCAGCGCGCACGGCACTGGAGCCCGGATCCCCCCTGTTGATGAGCAGGTGCGTGCTCTGCTGGTAGCCTGCGAGCCGATGGGTTTTAGTTGGTCGGCTGTCCTGGGTTCTGCTGTCTGCTGCTCTGCTGCTGCCTTGCCGTTGGCTTGCGTGCTGGCTGCCGCGAGTCAGCCTGTCTGCCATCCAACGTCCATGTGCTCGCAGGTGGTTGCCATGAAGCTGGTCACTCCCGCGCTTGGCACCATCGAGCTCAGCAAGGTGGGCTTGGGTGCGCAGTGCAGGTATCCAAGTCCGCCATGCACACCCTGCTCAGGGTGCCCTCAGCGGCCTGCTGTCCTGCATTGCTCAGCTTGTGAGCGTCTCCTCACTCACACCCTCCCGCCCGCAGACCCAGGACCCGGAGCTGTTTGAGCTGGCCAAAGTGGGGCTGGGCTGCCTGGGAGTGGTGGCCGAGGTCACGCTGCAGGTGGGGCGAGAGCAGGTGGCGGCAGGCAGGTGGCGGCAGGCGGGTTGTGCTGCGGCAGGGGGGAAGCACAACTTGCTGTGCGTCCATGTGCAACAGCTACGGGACTTGCCGTGCAAAGGCATCTTGCTAAGGCCAGTACCCGCATGACCTGGTGTTGCAGTGCGTGCCTGCGCACCGGCTGCTGGAGCAGACGAGCGTGGCGAGCGTGGCGGAGGTGCAGGCGCAGCACGCGCAGCGGCTCAAGGACAACAAGCACCTGCGCTACATGTGGCTGCCTCACACCGACTCGGTGGTGGTAGTGACCTGCAACGAGGTGCCGCAGGTGGGGCCGCCTGGCGCCGGTAATGCAGGAGAGTGCAGGGAGAGCAAATATGTGCTGACACCAACAGGATGCAGAGCAGCTGCCCGGCATGGGCGCACCCGCTGCCTTGCGATGCTGCCCAACACTGCCGCATTGCCTATAATGCATCACCCCTCCCCTTGTTCACCCCAAGCAGGGCCAGGAGCCAGCCATCCCGGCCCCCAAGTACAGCGAGGGCGAGCGGCTGGCCCCGCTGCGCACGCTGCTATCCAGCAGGCCAGAGGCGCCGCCTGCAGAGGAGGTCCAGTCTCTGAGCGCCACGCAGCTGCGGGACGCCCTGCTGGCGCTGGGGCCCCTGGACTGCGAGTGGGTGAAGAAGGTCAATGCGGCAGAGGCGCAGTATTGGCGACGCTGGTGCGCACAGTGGGGTGTGCTGCTGTGCAGGGGTGCAGGCTCGTCAAGTGCGACATGCAGGAGCCCCATTACTGGCGCAAACAGCTTCAAGCCGTCGCTCAGTCGTGCTGACGCTCCAGCATATCCCTCTGCCACTGCCCGCTGCTGCAGCGAGGGCAGCCGCGTGGGCTGGAGCGACGAGATCCTGGGCTTTGACTGCGGCGGGCAGCAGTGGGTGCTGGAGACGGCATTCCCCACGGGAACTGCAGACAAGCCGGATGGCAGGTGAGAGCGGCAGCCGATGTTGAACGCTGGCGGCGAGCGGTTTGTGTTTTGGTACCGCCACCCGAAGGATGCTCGTGCTCCTGAGCTTGTCCCTGCGCGTGTGCCGACCAATCGCAGCGACTTAGCTTACATGAAGGACCTGCTGCGGCTGGTTGACGCGCGCAACGTGGCGGCTCCCGCCCCCATCGAGCAGCGCTGGACGGCGGGCAGCAGTGCACGCATGAGCCCCGCCGCAGGTGGGGAAGGGGGTAGGATGCTGTGCAGAGGCCGTGCGTAGCCAAGCCGGATGCGCTGCATGTCATGACGCCACCCTGGCCGCCTTGGCCCCAAGGCAGCATCTGCTGGCTGGCCAATGCAGCCATCCTCTGGATATTGTTTTTGCCTGCTGCACCTGCCACCGCAGGGCCGCCGGGCTCGCTGCACAGCTGGGTGGGCATCATCATGTACTTGCCAGACTCCCCCGACCAGCGGCAGGCTGTGACCGACAGGCAAGCAGGGCCGGTGGGGGGTTGTAGCCGTCCGGCATGGACTTCACTTGCAAGCGGCGCGAGCGCCGACCTCTTGCACACCGCCCACCTCCTTTCAGCCCGCACTGTCAACGCCCTGCCCACTTCCTGCCGTTCCGCCCACCATCCCTCCTGCAGCTTCCGGCAGTATGGGCGGCTGGTGGAGCAGGAGCTGATGGCCAAGTACAACGCAACGGAGCACTGGGCCAAGATTGAGGTGCGGCAGGTGTGCAGCACAGTTGGAAGCGGGGCTGGCTGGCTTCCATTGCCTCTCAGGGTCAGCTGCCATGCTCCGTCATGGTAGGCCCAGTGAGCCCCAGTCTTGGCCGCGCCTCTGGTGCAGGTGCCCGCCGAGGCAGCTGAGCTGGCGGCAGTGCAGCGGCGGCTGGCGGCACGCTACCCCACAGCCACCTTTGCAGCGGCACGGCGGCGGCTGGACCCCAAAAACGTGCTGGGCAGCCCTCACATCGATGCCCTGATGCCTCGTGCTGACAGCTGAATCAGCCTGCTGTTTATTCGCCGGTGTAAGGACGGCTCGCAGCACACGGTTTTGTGCACGGTGGCACGTGGAGACGCAGAACCGCAGAGTGCCTGGAGCTGCTGCTCATCTGCTGCACAGCCTGTGCACAGTCGTGCCTTTGCTCCTCTCGCTTGCAGTCATGAGGCACATTACCCGCACTGCGTTAGCACGCGCACTGACAAATACAAGCAAAGGGTCAGCAGGGCACGGCAAGGCGGTTGTGAGTCCGAGGAAAGTTAGGCTGAGGGTAAAGAGGCAGACAAGGAGCAAGAGGCTCGTAGTGGTGGCTGCGGCGCCAGACAAATAGAGTGGCGCTGAATGCTGCTGCGGAGGCCGGGCGTCGGCGGGTGGAGCGCTTGGTGCAGCGCTGCCCACTCACTTGGCGAGCATCTGCGGAGCAGCAGGGCGGGTGGCACAGAATGAGGCAGTGGGTTAAGCACAGCTTCTCCGTGCGTGCCTGACGTCCATGCCTCAGCCGATGGCAGCAATTGGCAGCAATTGGACCACAGGTGCAGCAGGCCACCACCCCACGCAGGAGCCTATTCGCAGTGGCCTCACCATCTTGACAAACTCGCTGTAGTCCACCTGGCCGTCGCCGTCGGTGTCCGCCTCCCGGATCATCTCGTTCACCTGGGCAGGCGGAGGGGCAGACGGGGGCAGCGCTCGGCGCAAAGCGTCCACAGACAGCGGCGCCCATTGCCGCTGCCGCGCACATTGCCGCTGCCGCGCACATTGCTGCTGCCGCCAGGCATGTCCCGGCAAGCTGGCTTTGCGGCCAGGACGAGATGGCGCAGCAAGCCTGCAGCAGCGGCGCACCTCCTCGTCCGTCAGCTTCTCGCCCAGGTTGGTCATCACATGCCGCAGCTGCAGCAGTGGAGGGCAAACGACTGGTAAGCCGCAGACGATGGCACGCACAACGAGGGGCGGCCGCCAATTGAGTAGCAGCCATGGCATACAACGGCAGCTGCTGTGCATGGGTGCTGCCGCTGGCCGACCCAACCATGCCGCCTCTGGACGTAGCGCTGCCCACCTCCTCCGCACTAATGTAGCCGTTGCCGTCCTTGTCAAAGACCTTGAAGGCCTCCAGCAGCTCCGCCTCGCTGTCGGTGTCCTGCAAAGGCCAGCAGGTGGGGAGGCAAGCAGGTAGGTGAGGATGCTGTGGCAGCCGCCCAAGCGCGTTCAGATGCCAGCACGCTCAGCTGACACAGCGTGCTTGCAGACTGCAGCAGCTGATGTGCTTCATGTTGGCCTCGAGCGATCGGCTGGCCCTCGGCTGTGCGCCAGGAGCCGGGCTGCCGCCTCCATCAGGAACAGCGATCTGCAGTAGCTGCTCTCGCCCGCCCTTCCTGCCGCCCGACCCTTGCCTTCATCTTGCGCGCCATGAGGCCGATGAACTCCTGGAAGTCGATGGTGCCGTTGCCGTCCTGGTCCACCTGCGGCATGCGTGAGCATCATGCAAGAAGCAGCAATGAATGCGGGCCCGCAGCAAGCTGACGGCCAGCAAGCTGCGGCATCAGCTGCACTCATCGTCAGGGCAGGATCGACGGGTACAGCACCGTCGACGAATGCCACCGCACAGAAGCTCACGCCAACAGGAGCATTCAGAAACAAGCGGCGCACGTGCTGCTGCGGCGCGCCCGCAGAGCACCCACCTCGTTGATCATGTCCTGCAGCTCCGCCTCGGTAGGGTTCTGCCCCAGCGACCGCATCACCGTGCCCAGCTCCTTGGTGGTGATGGTGCCCTGCAGGCAGCAAGCAGCAGGCAGGCAGCACGGGGGCGTGGCAACCTTGCAGCGGCGGCGGTAGCGGCAGCAAGGGCGGCGCCGCCTGGCACTGGATTCAGCCCCGCCAGCCGCCTTGCGGGCTTGCAGGCGGCTCGCCCAACTGCTCAAGCGTTGCTGCTGCAGCCGCCTTTCAAAACCCCCGGGCTGCTGGGGCACCGGCCCGCGGCACTCACGTCGCCTGCGGCGGGAGGGGGCGGGCGGTGCAGCGATCAGAAGGGTGGGCCGGCAGCAATCGACGAGCACGCAAGGGCTGGCCCCCAGGCCCCTCCCACC
>VIYQ01001812.1:0-31891 GCA_009928355.1 Chlorella sp. CH2018 | reverse complement strand
GCGGCAGCGGCAGCGGCAGCGGCAGCGGCAGCGGCAGCGGCAGCAGCAGCGGCAAGTGCAAGGTGCCTGTCCCCCACCTGATGGTGGGGCTGGGGAACTGCTGAATGTACGCCTCCGCAGCCTTGTGGGACGCGTTCAGCCTGCACAGCAATCAGCAAGTTGGGGAGCAAGGGCAGCATGAGCGCTGGCTCGGCCCTTTGCAGCCCGCTCCGCCGCTTCACACGTCATGCTTCAAACCAGAGCAACCAGGTGCCGCAGGCAGCAGGCTGCATACCAGCACCGCCAGCTCAACACCCCTGTCAGCATGCCTGTGCTTGATGAAGTGGGGCAGCTCGTTGAACTCGCGCAGCCGCCACTGCGCCAGCGGTGACCAGCGCCGCGCGCCTGGAGAACAACAGAGGGTGTTTCCAGGGGCGGGGTTTCAGGTGCCAATACGGCGGAAGGCGGCCGCTGTTGCGGACAGGGCGGGGGCAGCAAGGGGAAGCGGCAATGGAGTTGCTGCAGCATCCAGACTCACCAATGCTGGAGGGGTGGTGGTAGAAGCGCTCCGCGTTCTGCACGCAGAGCGAGTGTGAGCGTGAAACAAAGGTTTGGCGCCTGCCCAGCGCAAGCAGAAGCTGCCGCAAACAGGCGAGACGCTGGCAAAGGCAGCAAGCAGGTCACGCCTACAGTGGCTGCCAGCTTGCCTTCATGAAGAAGTAGATGACCAGGAACACCAGCAGGAAGGGGGCGGCCACCAGGTTGACCAGCGCCAGCAGCCTGCAGCGGCAGGGCGAGCCTGGGCAGACAGAGTGACTGCAGCACCCTGGCATGTGCAGCTGCATGCGCTGATCTCCTGAAACACGTCGATCTGGTGCCATCAGCCCAAGCCACGCGGCCAGCGGCGAACTGCCGTGGCACGCACCGCAGGCGGCGCTGCAGCGCGCGCTCATTGTGCAGGAAGGCGGGCTTCAGGCGGAAGCGCTCGTCAAACATGGCATCCAGGATGCACCTGCGGGTGCAGCAGCTTGGCTGTTTGAAGCAGCGGATGGCTTGGGGTGCAACGCACCAGATTGCCAGCCGCCGTAGCAACCGCAGCAGCACGCAACAGGAAGCTGGCACGGCAGCTGCATTCGCTGGCGACAAAACAAGATGGGCAGCCCCGATAGAGTGTGCCGCGCCCCACCCCGCTCACCAGTACAGGTTCCACTCCAGCGTCTTGGTGAGCAGGAAGTGGCGGCGCAGGCCCGGCACCGGCACATTCAGCGCCAGCACGCCCTGCGGGCAAGCAGGCAGGGCAGCGCAGGGTGGGCATGCCAGCGCACGACACGGCCAGCAGTGGATGGGAGGCCAACCCTTCCCTATCTGACACACAGCAGCTGCCTGGGGCAGCACCCGCGCGCAGCACTCCCTCGCTCAGCCCACCTTGTTCAGCATGCCAATCAGGTAGTTCTCCCGCCGCATGATGCGCGCCACAATGTCGTGCTCCGTCAGGTCGCGCGCAGCGCACAGCCGGTGCGTGCGCTGGACCTGCGGCGGCAAGCAGACGGAGTGTATGCCACTGCAACTGTATTCGAGCGGCTGTAAAGACCCTGCCCTGCCCTCCCCTGCCAGCATTGTATCGGGCAGAGCTGCGCAGTGCAATCCAGCTCCCACCTGCACCAGGCGGTGCGCCACCTCGGGCCACGTCATGGTGCCCATCTGCCGCTCGCTGCAGGAGGGAGCGGGCGGCGGGGGAGGGTAGGGAGCAAGGTCAGACGCCTGGGCCACCTGTTGTCAGTGCTGGCTGGACGCCACAGTGCACTACTGCCCAGGTCAGGTCGCGCTGCCACTGCCTGCCCTGCCCCTGCCCCGCTCCCCACCTGATGCCCAGCTTGTGGTTGCAGAAGTGGCGGATCTCGGCCAGGTCCCGAGCCTCCACCACCAGGTGCGCCTGCAGTGAAACAATGAAGGGTGGGGCCAGCAGGAGCGAGCGGGGCGCACCGGTCAGCGTGGGAGCGGCAGCAGCCATGCATGATCTGGTCAGCCGTTGGTGAAGCGATGGCACTGCAAGCTGCCAGCTACTGAACGGCACACAGCTGCAGCAGATCTCGGTTGTGCGCTCCTACGCCACGCACCAGTGCCACCAGCCAGTAAGCGGCAAATAGCGTGAGGTAGGTCACCGACAAAGCGGTCCAGGGCGTGAGACCACCCTCCAGCGGGTGCCGACGGATGGCCACCTGCGCCGTAGACGGCAGCCGCAGCGGCGGTGGGTGTGCAACACTGGGGTGCCAGCTGCAGCTGTCCACGGCAAGGAGACTGGCAGGGGCACAGCGGCGTGCGGCAAACCATCACTCCTTGCTTGCCTCCCAGATGTCACACGTGTCCTTGCGCAGGCACTCGGCCTGCAGCGCCCCCCAGTTGACGTACAGCAGCAGCAGCGCGCTCATGCCGACTGCGGGAGGGGTGGAGAGCAGGGGACGGTTGGTGGGCCTGGCGCAGGCCACAGTGTGTGCTGAATGAGCCGCGCGCATCGCAAAAATGCACGGCTGCCTGAGATGTCGCAGCCATTGGACACTGCCGCCGCCCTCCGTATCCCCTTTGCAGAGCCGCAGCAGCAGCCACACGACCAGCAGCTGCTGCCGCAGCGCACCAGTGAACAGCAGCGCCAGCAGGTTGAGCACGCGGGCGGTGAGGATCACTGCAAAGCCCTTGCCCTCCCAGTACCTGCAGCATGGCGACAGGATAGTTGGCGCGGTGGCGCAGCAGCAGCAGGGCTGGTGGGTTGCTGCTGTGTTAGCATTGGAAGCAAAAATGGCCCACCGGACGGGCGGCGGGGCCCGCTGCCATGCAGACAGGGACAAAACGGTGGACGTCGAGCCAACAAAAGGCCATTCATCTCTCAGCACACCTGTAGATGCGGGTGAAGAACTGGTCCAGGTTTGCCACGCCCTCCCACGTCCACGCCTCGCTGCCCAGCAGCGCCAGGTGCGGCGGCTCGGCGCCGGGGCTGCCGCCGCCGCCCAGCCCCGCCTCCCCGTCCTCGGCAGTGCTGCAGGGGCAGCCGACGGGTATGCAGGCGGGCATTACAGCGCACACGGCAGGCCATGAGGGCAGCAGGACAAAGGGTGGGAGCCGTGGCAGCACTTGGCTGGGCCGCAGGCAGCGACACCAGCGGCGGCGGCGGCGACGGCAGCCATGCCGACAGCCGGCCTCCTCGCCTGGGCAGCGGTTCATAGTGCTCCATGGCTTCGGCCCAGCTCAGCGAGGGGCCTCGACGGGGCGTTCAACCACTAGGGCTTGGTGGGGTGCCGCTCGGCACGCCTGAGCATCGCCAATGGGCGGTGCGCCGCGCTGGGCACACTCAGAGGATCGATTGCAAGCAACCGAGGCGGGCAGCAGCCGCTGCAAGCGTCCCTGCTGGGAGAGCCCTGACGCTCGGCTGCCTCCAGTGCACGTGCGCTGCCAAAACGGGCTTAGAACCACTGCAAGTGTGCTGCGGTTGTCGCCTGCGCGAGCAGCCCGCCATCTGGAGCCCATGGCGGCGCCAGCGGCAGGCGGCCCAGGCGCCGCACCCTCGCCTGCTGGACTGGGCCATGCAGTCTTGCCGCACAGCAGCCCACAATAACACTGCACAACGCATTCCTATTTTTGAAGCACATGCCTTGCGGCAAGGGCTGCCTTTGAGTGCTTGCATGCAGCACGGCAGCAGCAGACGCGCCTCGCCCACCCTGCCTGGTGTTGACACGCGCGGTTGCATGATGGGCTCACAGCACCGTCAAGGGAGAATGGAAAGCAATGGAAACAGCCGTTCCAGCCGCCGGCACGGGCGCGCTGCCTCGGCCAGGCGGCAGCGGCAAGGAGCGGGAAGCAGGGGAGGCGCAGGAGGGCCAGAAAAGCGGGAAGCGGGGGCCCTCAATGCGGGCATCATATGGGGGGATTGCTGCGCCTGCCAATCGGGCATAAGACCATGACACATGCTGCGCCAGAACAGAGGCTCGATAAGGCCGGATGAAGCCAGTTCACTTCTTCTTGCTGCCGCGCACCGCCACCCCCTGGACCGTCACGCCGCCAGCCTGCGCGTGCATGTCCGTGCCTGCAGCAGGCGGAGGGCAGCAGCACACAAAGTCAGTAGATGCTCAGCAGCTACACACCCAGCAGTGCCTCCTCATCGAAATATGCACGGTGCTGCTGCTCACTGGCCGGCCAGGCCGCCACACAGGGCGCTGCGCGAGCTGCCCCCATGCACTTTGGGTGGATGCTGGCCCGCTGCCGCTGCACTCACACTTCTCGGGCTCCCAGGGCAGCTTGGGGTGCTTGGCCTCGTGGTGTATCTGCAGCCATGAGCAGCAGCAGTCCGTGGGGCACCAAGCAGTGATGGTGGGCCACAGACACTGAGTGAAGCGGGCAGGCTGCTGTGCAGAACGCACGGACCGCACTCAAACTGGGCGCCAGCCAACCCCACCCCCTACCTGCATCGTCTTCAGGTCCGGCGCCGTCTGTGCACAGATGTGGCACCTGCAAGCCAGGGGCGAAGCAGTGGCTGGCGTCTCGCTGCGGCACCGGAGCAGGCCAAGCACATGGCACACGAGGCAGTGGAATGTGCGCCATCCCTGCCCGCTGCATGCAGCACGCCGCACAGCGCATCATCCACATCTGCACTGGCATCGCATCGCTGGTGCAGCGGGCCGCTCACTTGAACTTGGCGTGGCCCACCGCGCCGCCCTTGCGGTCGGCGAGGCCTGCCTTGCCGCCGCCGGCATTCTGCGGCGGGGTTGGGGGGGTGGAGACGCTACCAGTTAGTGCCACGGGTGCGTACCGTGGCTGCTCATCCAACTCTGCTCGTGCACAAAGCAGTGAGTGCCTGGTCAGGGGGGAAGCGAGGCCGCAGGCTTGGTTTGCCGCCGGCCCGGCGGCGGCGCGCACCTGCGTAGCCGCCTTGGCCTTGGCGGCAATCTCGGCCGCCGTGTGCTTCTTCGGCTTGGCCTTAGCCATGTTGGGGTGTCAGCGAGGCTGCGGGCGGACGAGTTCAGGCACGCGAGCCGCTCCCCCAAGTGCGCCGCCTCTGCCGGGGTTACGAGGCCTGCTGCGCCGCCTTTGACGCGCTGCTGGAGCTACGTGGAGAGCAGGGGAAGCGACGGCAGGGGAGGGAGAGCGCTGCACTGAACGGCGCCGGCCGGTGGGAGCACGGGGAGCGCCGCTCAGCGCTTGAAGGAAGCCTCAGCAGTGTGCTCCAGTGAGGTAAGCCCCGCCGGCGCAGCATGCATGAGGCAGCCCACCGCCGCTGCCGCCGCCCCAGCGCTCGGGCCGCAGGCGCCAGCGCCCTCTGATGCAAGGCTCTTCCGCGGCAACCAGCTGTGCATGTACAGTAATGCTATGCTCATCAGCCGCTGGGTCGGTGAGTCGGGCAGGGGTGGGTGGAGCAGCAGGTTGGTCTGGGTCTTGCTTGCAGCACAGGGTCTTGGGGTAGAGAAGCACAATGTGGGGCTGAGCTTACACAGCACCGGTTCATTATCAAGCCGGGTGCTAACATCAACTCTGGTTTAGTTCGAGCTGCAGTCAATTGCTTTATTGTGTGCTCGCAGTTCACCTGCCGGCCAGCAGGGACAGGTCAAAAGCAATGCCGAGCGCGACCCACAGCATCACCGCCACTTGCGGCCAGGACAGCCCCTGCGCCAGCTCCGCCAGCTCGTCATGCACGCGTGCCTGCCAGCCGCGCTCCCGCGGCAGGCCTGCCCGCCGTCGCTCCGCGCAGTGCTGCACGTAAAGCCGCGTCTCGGCCGCCGCCTGGACCAGCGCCGGCAGCAGGCAGCCCAGCGTGAGGTCCAGGTAGCTGCAGCGTGGTGGGGAGGAGAGCACGGGTGGTGCTACCCCTTGTTGCAGCGCAATGCCTGGCACCTGCATAGCCACAGCAACCCAGGCACCAGGCCTCAGCATCAATCAACGGGCCAGCGAGCGCCCCTGCCCCACTCACGTGAGCACCACGACGCACTCGCTTTGCGCCGACAGCTTGGGCTGTGCGTCGCTGCCCAGCGGGCGCAGCACGTCATAGCGCAGCGTGCCCAGCAGGCGGAACGCAGCGCTGGTGCGCCGCTGCGCCTCGGGTGTGGACAGGCAAGCGGCGGCGCACACTTGCGGGAAGCGATGGGCCATGCCCACCGTCATGAGCAGGTGGATGGGCACCGCCAGGCTGCGGCGCAGGGAAGGGTGCAGAGCGAGGAAGTGCTTGCATTGTCAACCTATACAGCGAGTGGCAGCCAGCTGGGCGGCGAGGCAGCAGCTGGGCTGCCAGTCACTGACGGCCCGGCACAGCCAGCCAACCGTGGCGGGCTCTCCAACCACGCTCACCAGAGGCGCAGCGGCTTGGCCCAGGCGAGCGCCTGCCCAGTGGATGCTGAACCAAAGAGTAGGAGAGCGGCGTGGCGGGCCACCGCGGCTGTTGCACCCGCCCACGTGCCGCCACCAGCGCCGCCGCTGTCCGCTGCGGGCAGGCGGTCGAGCAGGGCGCGGGGCCACAGCACCACTGGGCCCAGCAGCGCATCGTTCAGCCGCATCACCAGGGAGGGCAGCTCGCGCCAGCGTGCGTAGCTGCCGCCGTCGCTGGCCTTGCGGCACTGCCACCGCCAGGCCAGCTCCATGCTGCAGCCGATGGCGTGGATGGCAAGGAAGGCCTGCAGCGCAGGGGACGCCGCCAGCCCCACCCGCGCCCAGTAGATTGCGGTGACGGCCTGCGGGGGGTGGCAGGGGGTGCGTGAGGTGGGGATGCAATGCAGCACATTGCCAGCCAGGCGCACATGTCAAGCCAGACGCTCGCACTTCCACAGGGTGAAGCTGCCGCCAGGGCACGAGTCCCTGAACTGCATGCAAGGCTCAGTAGGCGGCAGCGGTGCGGTGGCCGTGCTGCGGAACGGCTCACCAGGCTGAGAGTGTCGATGATGACAGATAGAGAGGCCGAGTACGTCAGGTTGAAGCGTTGCCCAAAGGGCAGGTTAGGCTTGCCCAGCAGCGACATGGCACTGCTCTCCGCACCCTGGAGCATGAGGTGCAGTGCAGTAGCGGTGGCAGTGTGCGACCGATGCGGCGGGAGCGGCAGCGGCGGCGGCCCTTGTACCAACCAAGTCTTCGGGGCGCCTCACATGCTCCCTGTGCATCTGCGAGCAGCGGGCACTCACCTGTGAGGCACCGTAGGCGCCGCACCGCGCGGGGCAGTGCGACACGCCGCTTAGGGCGCTTAAGCGCGGGCTGGTGTTGTCAGCAGGCCTAGGGTTAGGCCTAAATCCACGCGCAAGGAGCAAGCGCTCCACGGCAGGGCTTGCAAAGCTTTACACCCGCGGTGACACCGGTCCCCCTTGTCTAGCGCACGCGGCTCGCAGCTGAAAGGGCCAAGGACAACGTCAAGAGCCCAGCCAGCGCTGCGGCCGTCCTCGCGAGAAGGGAAGGCTGGCGGCGGCACCGCCCGCGGCACAGCGTGCTGCAGCGGCGGCATCTCGCCCGTCGGCAACGCCATCGTGGAGCAGCACTGTAGCATCCATCCCTGCTAAAGGCTTTACAACAGACGTCAGCAGCCATGCTACACGCAAAATACTCCTCTAGCAACAGGATGCACGCAGAACAGTGCAGAATTGTGTGCGGCATCATGTTACAACTTGCACTTGCGCAAGCACCGTAGAAGCATAGGTGAATCAGTTCGGGCGGACACACTGAGAACGTCACGCACTGTGGGACGCAGTCTGCGTAAACGGCATCCGCTGCGGCCAGCATGCGCCCTGCTGCCACTGCGACTGTACCAAAGTCAAGACAGCATAGAGCATTGCGCCACTGGAGGCTGCGGCTGCCAGCCCGGCCCGCCCCCCTCAGCTGCAGAACATCTTGAAGACCTCACGAGCGCGGCCACCCATCTCGGTGAATGTGAAATCGCCCGACAGGCCCGCCACTGCAGAGGTTTGGGGGTGAGCGGGAGGGAAGACTTCAACCAGCACAGCACAACAGCAGTTGTTCTCTTGGCTGGCACCCCGCGGCCCGGGGGCCTGCACCTGGTCGCGTGCTGCCACTGCGCCGCTCCCCCGCACAGCGTGCCGTGCCCAACCACAGCGTGCCCGGCGCACCTGCTGCCTGGAACTCCTCCTCGTCCTGCGGCGGCACCTGCACGCCCAGCAGCACCCCGGATGCCTGGTTGCCTGTGCAACGGGAGGGGCGGAGCAGCGAGCAGCAGTGGCCAGTGGGCGGCAGCTAGGTGTGGTGCATTCACACCTGGAATGGGCACGCCCATGCAGCCAGCTCACGCCTGCCCCTCTTCACCGCGCTCGTGGCACGGGCCATGCCCCTGCTGCAACCCAGCAGCAGCACACGCTGCGTGTTGCCACCCGCCCACCCACCTGTGCGGCGGTAGTGGAACAGCGTGACGTTCCAGCGCGGCGAGAGCGGGCCCAGGAACTTGCGCAGCGCGCCGGGCCGCTCCGGAAAGTCGACCTGCGGAGGAGAGGGGAGGGGGGCAGGAGGCAGCTGGTGGGCGATGCGCGTGCGGCTGGCGCCCACAGATGCAGCCCAGCAACCTGCAGCGCCTATGCTTTTATAACCATAACCAATTCCAGTGCAATCGCTATTACAAATTCCAGTGAACTCAACCCACCTGGAAGATGTGCTCGTTAGGCAGCTCGCCCTCGGGGCCCCGCGCCCGCCCGCCAACCAGGTGGCGCAGGTGCACCTGAGGGGCAGAGCCGAGGGGAGGGGCGCAGATGCGTGCAGTTTGGGCCGGCACGCGTTTGACAGGGCAGGCCTATGGACTGCAACGCAAGCTGGCTGCGCACATGGTAGCGCTGCAGTGTAGGGAACCCTGACAGTGGCCGGTTGGCTCAACACCGCTGCCGCACAAGTGCACAACTGCACACGTGCTCCCAGCAACTGGCAAGCCCTTCCACATCCCAAAGTCCCACCTGCGCCAGCTCGATATCGGAGATGTCTGCGGTGGGGTAGCCCCGCTGGCTCAGCCGCTCCATCACGCCCACGCACTCGGGCGAGCGGGGGGCAACGCCCACTGAAAACAGCACATGCGCGTCGCTGCCGGCCTCGTAGCTGCAGAGCGGAGGGGCGTGGACGGGTGAGAGGTGAGAACTCGGACACATGAAGGCACTTGTGATGTTGGCGGGTGAGAACTTGAAAACAGGCTGGCACACGTGTGTGTATTTTGGCTGGACCTGGAAGTCGCATGCAGCAAGCAGGTGCCTCACCGGTACTTGAACTCGGTGACCTGGATGTCGGTGCCGTTGAGCGCGGTGGCCACCATGTCCGCAAACGCGCCCTGTGTGGGGGAGGGGCAGAGGTATGGTGAAGGGTGGGTGCAGGCCGCGCAAGGCCTTGCAACAGGTGCTGCGAGTTGGGGAGTGCGGATGCACGCTTGTCACCACGCAAGCACAAGCAAGCCAGGACAGTCGCCCTGTGAGGCCAGCAGCCAATGCAAGCCCACTCAAAGCAAGCAAGGTAAAAACACATCACCCACCGGTGTCTCAGGAATGGTCACCGCCAGCATGGCCTCGCGCTTGCCACCCACATCAGCCAGGTCTGCAGGCCAGGAACACACCAGAGCAGGATCGCAGTTGAGGCGCAAGGCTGCAGGAGCGGGATAGTCTCAAGTTGCTCTGCAGGTCTGCAGCACGCGCCTGGCATTGCACACCCTGCCCAGCGCCTCACCCGCCACCAGGCGCAGCCGGTCAAAGTTCATGTTCGCGCCCGAGGTCACCGCCACCACCGTCTGGCCCGTGAGGCCGTAGTGCTGCGTGGCGGCAGGAGGGGCGGGAGATGGGGGCTGAGGAAGGCAAAAGGTGGCTCTGAGAAGCGAAGGGTATCGTATCTCCACCTCGCTGCTTGCCTCGCAGAGCCGTGGCACTCGCCGCCTGCACTGCGCTGCATTCCTTCCTGCCGGTTTGCCCTGCAACCGCACCTGCAGGTAGGCCTTGGCGCCGGCCACCGCCACCGCGCCTGCGGGCTCCAGAATGGACCGCGTCTCGTTGAACACATCCTGCGGCAATGTCAAAACAAACAATATAATGAGGACGCGGTGGTGCAGTGACATTCTGGGCGAGACAAGTTGCGACGACTGGCCATGTGTGGTTGAGCACGCCCCGCGGTGCAGGTTTGAAGGTTGTAAGCACTCGGTCAGCTGCAGCAGCTAGCAGGCGGCAAATTCAAGCAGCCATCCCCCAATCGGTCGCATGAAGACCGCCGCAGCGCGCACCTTAATGGCAGCAGACGTGGCGGCATTGTCCACGAGCACCACGCCGTCAATCAGGTCGCGGCAGAGCCGGAACGTCTCAGCACCCACATACTTGACGGCCACGCCATCTGCAGGTACAGCAGGGCGGCGGGGCAGGGCATGCGTTGGGCAGAGTGCAGGCTCCTGGGCAGGTCTGCACACACCTGCTCTGGCAGCCGCGAATGGCTGGGAACCATGGCTGATCAGCCAGTCGCTGGCACCTCCGACGCGCAGGCGGCAACCGCAGGAGGCACGGCCCCGCACCCGCAAAGGCGTCGACCTTGGACAGGGTGACACGCTCGCCGCGGGCCAGGCTCTGGGCCATGGCGTTGGCGCCTGCACAGAGAGCAGCGCGCAGGCTCAGAGCGCTAAGCTACGCCTCACGTGTGTTGCCTGGTGCAGGCACACAGGCATGACACAGCAAGCAGTACAACACGAAACAGGTGCCATCCACTCGGCAGTGCCCATTGAGCCATGACAGCTGCCCCATCCGTCCAGCTGCGCTCTTGGAGCCCCTCCCCGTTGGTCCATCTGAGCCCAGTGACCAAACAAACCCAGCGTTCTTTCCCTCCTCCCCCCACCTGTGGGCTCCACACCAATGACCTTGATGTGCGGCTTCAGCGCCTTGACGTAGGCAGCAATGCCCGCCACCAGGCCGCCGCCGCCTGCCGGATCGAAAGGGCAGCGGGGGCGAGCGTGGGGTGTTGCAGCGCATGTGGCTCAGTGGCCTTGCAACTCCCCGGCAGCAGGAGCACAGACCACTGCTTGCCGAAGCTGCCCGTTTCCCACGGCGCCACAGCACTCGGCATTGCAGCACACCTGCAAACGCCTGATCACTGCACAGACACAACACTCAAAGCTCACCCACAGCCACAAAGATGGCGTCCAGCTTGTCCATGTCGGTCTCTCGCAGAATCTCGTTGCCAATGGTGCCCTGCAAGTGCGCATTGGAGGCATGCACGCTGTCTTCACAGACTGTGGCTGGTATAGGGCAGCACAGACATCGCCCGCTGCTCCTACAACCCCTGACAGCCCGCAGGCTGGAGATGAAGGCGAGGCAGCGAGGTGCAATGACAGGGAAACGCACCTGGCCGGCCACGACGTACGGGTCGTCATACGGCGCAATGAACACCATGCCCTCGTTCGCCGCCCGCGCCTTCGGTGGGGGCGGGGATGGCAAGATCAGTGCGTTTGTCAGTGGACGCCGGCGCGGCAGGGCTGACCGGCAGGCCGACGGCAGGCCCCCCCTGCTTGGCTGCCTGCTGCGCTCCAGCCGCAGCACGCCTGCCTGCCTGGCACTTCCATCCAGGCGCAGCACCCACCTGCGCGTGTGCCTGCGCCTCCTGGTACGACTCCCCATGCAAGTCCACAATGCCGCCCAGCGCACGCACAGCCGCCACCTTGATGGCGGGGGTGCTGGTGGGCATGACGATGGTGGCAGCGCAGCCCTGCACAGGCACGTGGGGGCGGTGTTGATGGCAGCAGCAGCAGCAGCAGCAGCGAGTTGCAGCGTCGTCGTGTCCAACAGCAGCTTGTGGTGCATGCACACAGTGCTTTTACTTCCCAGCAGCAGCAGCAGCAGCGAGTTGCAGCGTCGTCGTGTCCAACAGCAGCTTGAGGTGCATGCACACAGTGCTTTCACTTCCTAGCAGCAGCAGCAGCAGCAGCAGCAGCAGCAGCAGCAGCAGGCAGCAACAGCAGCAGGCAGCAACAGCAGCAGCAGCCAGCTGCTGCTGACCCAGCCAGGCACGCACCAGCTGGCGCGCCCCCAGTGCCACGCCCTGCGCATGGTTGCCTGCTGAGCTGCAAATGACGCCGCGTGCCAGCTGCGTTGAGAGGTGGGCAATGCGGCAGTGAGGCTATCAGCCGCATGGCAGCGGCACCTCACGCAGCGTTTGTGGGAGCAACGAGCCGCACCGCTGTTCTGGAAGCGGCGGCACCATTAAGCAGCCTCAGCCAGCCGCTGCGGAGGCTGCCCAGCTGCTCGTCACAGCACAGCGGGCGCAGCGCACCTGCTCGGGCGTCAGCTGCGCCATCTTGTTGTACGCGCCGCGCAGCTTGAACGACTTGACGGGCTGCATGTGGTGGGTGGGCAGGCAGTCAGAGCGGAAGCAAGTTTGAGTGCACCACAGAGTAGAGGGGGCAGCAGTGGCGGCCTGCCAAAGCTGGCAGCGCAGAGAACGCAGGTCTATACGCACTGCAGCACAGCTACGCATCAGTCCACACCTGCAGATCCTCGCGCTTCAACAGGATGTTGTTGCCCATTGCCTCGCTGCATGTGACCAGCACGGATGCCGGGCAGCTGAGCAAGCAGCAGCGGCAGCTGACATGGCCGAAGCAGAAGCGGCAGCGATGGCAGCAGCAGCGCTGCAGCATGACAGCACGTTGCAGCGCCGCAGCAGGCACAGCAGACCAGGGCGCCTCACCTCAGGATGTCCATGCGCTCCAGCGGCGTCTCCACCGCCACATCGTACACCTTGGCTGTCAGGACTTCCCGCAGGTAGCCGCCCGGCGCCGACCGCCACTGCATGGCTGCACACCCCGCCGGCGTCTGCAGTGGCAGGGGGAACAGCTTGCGGGAGTGGTGCAGCTGGCAGCAGCAGCAGCAGCAAGCAGCAGCAGCGCATGTATGTGGCAGGCGGCGAGCGGGCACGGCGGCGGCTAGCACCCGACCAGCCCTCACCTGGCACTCTGGCCGCGTGCATGCTGCGCAGCGGAAGGCGTCGGCTGCTGCCAGCGGCTTGCTGCGCTCCACATGGCTCAGCTGCCCAGGCGGCAGCTGGAAATCCTCTGGCGCGGCCACAATGACGCCGCTCCCCTGCTGCTGCGCCGCCGCTGGCGGCGGGGGCGGCGCGCCGTTGCCGCCCGCCGGCCCCTGCTGCTGCTGCGTGGCCTGGCCGTCGCCCACAACCGCGGCATGGAGCCGGGAGGGCCGCCGGCTGCAGGGCCGCCGCTGCGCCGGCCGCTGGCACGGCGGCGGGCACCGTCCGCTGCTGCTGCCGCTGCTGACATGTTCGTGCTGCAGGGTCGCCGGCACAGGGGCCCGCGCCGCTTGCAAGCACTGCATGGTCACCCGCTCGGCCTCAGCCGCAGAAGCCCAGCCCCCACCAGCGGTTCAGGACCCTTGAACGATCTTGCAGATGCTACAATTTGCGGGGCACGGCTCGAAAGGGGCTGCGGTGGGCGGGAGATCGCCCACCCGGCCGGCGCCTGCTGCCGCCGCTGCGGCGGTTCGCAGGCAGCGCTGCATGCAAAGGAACACAAAGCAGCAGGGCAAGGCCCAGGCTGTTCCACGTGCGTCGAATCAAGTTACAAGTGATGGGGTCAGCATAACAATCAACCAAGCGGCACAGCACGGGCCACCCTCAGTTTTGATCGAGGGCCTTCTGGTTGGCCCGCAGCACTGCGCCCGGCGAGGGGTAGGGCCGCGACTGCAGCAGCAGGATGGCAGGCAGGCAGCGGCATCAAGTGGCAGGCATGCAGCAGGACTGCCATCACAACTTGCGCATACGCATGCAAGACATGGACCCAGCCATCCCCGCCGGCTGCGTTCACATTGCATTCTAGCCCCATGTGCAGCCCCTGCCAATCAGCCTCCTGTCAACCCACAGCCGTGGCAGCCCACCCCCACCTGGAACAGCGGGCCGCCAGCGGTGGTGTCTGCTGCGCGCGGCTGCGCCCCCTCCAGCCCAGTGCTCCACGTGCCGCGGGGTGCATCCGAATAAGAAGCCTGTTTTGAGGGCAGACGGAGGTGGGCAGGTGGGTTGGGCAGCTGCTCTGCGCGTCCAGAGCAGCATGGCACCGCATGCGCAACACAACAGGCAGCGGCTGCGCAACCCTGCTGGCGGTCAATCCAAAAAGCAATCAACCAACTCGGCGGCATGCCTCACCGGATCCATTGGGTCCAGAACATCATCTGGCCGCTGGTACCGCCCGCGCTTGGCAGCACCCCCGCCGCCGCCGCCGCCGCCGCCGCCCATCGGCGGCCGCCCGCCACCGCGGCCCGCTGCCCCGGAGCGCGGCGCGTGCACCTCGATCGCCACCTCCCTCTCGCCTGCAGAAACCAGTGCAACATTTGCAGAAGTTGTGCGAGTTGGCTGAGGCCCAAGGCGGCCGCGTGTGCTTGCCAGCTAGCTAGACCGGACCCTAGAGGACACAAAAGGGCCACAGCAACAGCGCCGCTGCTCCGCCCCGACTGTAGCGTTCGCACGGGCGCTCCGCTCACCCAGCTTGCGGTTGACCCAGGGCTTGTCCAGGTAGTATCCCAGCCCCACTGGGCCGGTCTTGAACACTGCAACCAGTTGGCAGGCAGCGCACAGGCAGCAAGTCTCAGGACAGGCCGCATGCAAGAGAGCGAAGCATCAGCAGGCCACCTCAGAGGGCAGCCCTTGCATCGCACAACCGCCCGCTTTCACAGCGCACCGTATCCGGGCCGAGCACCGCCAAACTGCATGGCCGGCAGGTACAGGTGCTCCTCCTGCTGCGCCTGCTGTGCCTGCTGCGGTTGCTGCTGTGACGCCGCCTGCGGCTGCTGCCATGGCGGCGGCGCGCCCGCTGCCGGCGCCGTCGGCCGCTCCCACTGCGTCTGGCCTGCAAGGACGAATTGCAGGCGCACTTGAGCAGCTGCGTTGAGCAGTAAAGTTGAGCATGTCTGCACAGAGCGTAGCTGCTTGACCACACTCATGCAACCTTACCATGCGCCCTGTAACAGAGTCAAGCGGCCTCAATACAAGCCCTTGAAGCACAACTCACCCAGAGCTGCGTTGAAATAGTACGTTGCTCCACTGGTCGGGTCCTTGGCCTCCGTCCAGCCAGCAGGCAGCTGCATGCCATGGGCAGGGTGGCGCGCGAGGCAGTGAGCAGCAGCAGCACAGAACGACAGTGCTGCCAGGACCTTGCACTTTGCAAACAACGTGCTCACAAGAGATGCAGCGGCACGCACTGAGGGCAAGCCGCTGCAGCAGCAGCAGCATTCCCGCAGCTGTCGCTCTCACCGCCGGCTTGGGCCGCGTCCACGAGCGCTCGCCGGTGGCGGGGCAGTAATAGTACACATGATTGTACGTGGGGTCGGTGGCCTGGTGCCAGCCGGGCGGCAGCGGGCCCGCATCTTCACTGGCAGCTGCCGAGCCATTGGCGCCCTCATCCTTAGGCAGGATGCCACGGGCAGCCAGCCGGGCGCGCAGCGCAGGCGGCAGCTCCCGCTGCCCGCCCTGCGCCGCCGCGGGGGCTGCCGCTGCCTGAGGAGCGGCAGCGGCAGCAGGCGGTGCAGCAGCCGGCGGTGCAGCAGCCTGTCGCTGTTGCACCGCCTGCAGCACTGCCGAGGGCGGTTGGTAGTTGGCCCAGTCGCCAGCGCCACGCTCCTTGGCCGCCGCTGCCTCTGCTGCCTCTGCCGCCTGCTGCTGCCGCCCTGCCCGGAAGTCAGACTCCATCTGCAGCAGGCGCTCCTTCACGACATGTGCATCCCCTGGCGCCGCCACTGCTGCGTCGGGGTCGGCCGCCGCAGACTCCTCGTGTGGCCGCTTCATGCCGCTGCAAGGCGTGAGCGAGACGGAGAGGTGATGAAGCCAGCGCTTGTGATGCGGGCGCTGGGCAGTGTTGCTTGCACGCCTTCCGCTGGGTGGCAGCCATGATTTCACCCGCATACCTGGTCTGCAGCGTGTGCTGTGCCTCACGCTCCTGCTGCGCAAGCACGGCCTGCTGCACAGCCGCATCCTCCACCGCACCAGCCGCCGCCGCCGGCACACCCGGCGCCGCTGGCCTGGGCACTGCAGGCAGGCGTGGGGCGGGGCATTGAGCGCTTGGACGCACAGCCGACAGCCTCAGCGGGTCCAGGGCTGCTCAGGGAGCCTGCAGCGTGCGGCAGCGCGGCAAAGTTTGCGGACCGGCAGCCTTCTCACCTCCTGGCGCCGCCACCATGGCCTGAGCCCCCTGCATCCATGCGGGCAGCACCGCGCCGCGCCCACGCCCCGCCATTTTCGCCGAGCCGGCCTTTGAGCCCCGAGCAGCGCTGAAACGGGCTTTCCAGGGTGCTGAGCAACAATGCCGACGCACTGGCAGCGGCGGATCGGCCGATCGCGACAGCAGGAGCACCAAAGGCCCATGCACGACTTTCTTCCGCCCTCGCCCCGCTGTGGCCTCCCCCAGCCCATCCCGCTTGCATGCAATGTTTCTGTCGAATCCAGCCATCGATTAAGCAGCTTGCAAGCGCCTCGGAAGGCTCCCGCGCGTGCAGGGTTCACAGCGAGCGCTCCCTACCGACTTTACCTGCCTGTCACCGCCCTCAGGTGTGTATGGGGGCTGCCTGGGGCACGGCAGGGAGGTCGGCGGGCCTGGGTGCGCTGCGATGGGGTGGCTGCGAGGCGTTAGCGGCGGCGGGCAGCGCGAGTGCACCACCTCCCGTCCTGTGCCATGCCATCGTCCTGCAGCCCACACCACGGCCATGGCGAAGAAGCATACGGCAAAGGAGCTAGCCGCCAAGGCGACGGAAGCAAAGAAGCGTGGCCAGGAGGCGGCGCCTGCAGCGGGGCCCAGCCCGCCCAAGAAGGCCAAGAAGGCGGCAGCGGCGGCAACTCAGCCAGCAGCGACGGCAGCGAGCAGCCCCACCAAAAAGGCGGCAGCTGCTGCGGCCAAGGCGGCATCAGGGAGTGGTGACGCAGCTGAGATTGACGACCTGTTTGGCCAGCTCAAGGGCAAGAAGAAGGCGGCAGCGGAGGCGGCAGCCAAGGAGGAGGCGCCGGCCTCGCCGTCCAAGGGCGGCATGGGCAAGGCGGCGGCCAAGGTGCGGCTGGCTGGTGGCATTTGCTGAGCTGCGCATGTCCAGCCGCCCTCCTTTGTTGCCTGCTTGCAGCGGGGAGCACAGCTCTTACGCAGCCAGTCTCCAGCGCATGCTCACTGTCGCAGCTGCGCCCACCATCAGCACCCCAGCCCCTCTTTCAATGGCCCCTCCTCGCACAGAAGGAAAAAGTGGTGGGCAGCAAGGACGACATCTTTGGCACCGAGGCCGCTGCAGGGCGCAAGTGAGCTAGCCGTGCCGCTGCCACCGGCTGCCAGTGCGCTGCATGCACCATTGCTGCGTGCCGCAGCTGCGCTGCCTGCTGCCAACCTGCGCTGCGATTAGCTGGCAGAGCGTGACAGTCGCCTGTGCCGCCCCGTCCAGCCGGAGGCATGACCGTCCACCTGCCCTTCCCTTCCACTCATGCACCTCAACCCCTTGCAGGCGGACGGAGGAGGGGTACGCCATCTACAGCGAGGCGGAGCTGGGACTTGGCAAGGGCGGCGGCGACACAGACAAGTGCCCCTTTGACTGCGACTGCTGCTTCTGAGCGCCGCGCCGCTGGCTGAGGCTGGCGCCTGGCTGCTGGTACGGGGAATGAAAGCCTGACTGCTGCTGATTAGCCGCTGGCTGAGGCTGACAGCCTGGACGCAGCAGCTGCACTTGGCCCGGCCTGTAACAATGGCGCTGCTGCTGCGTGACTCGATAGCCCGACATGACCACTGACTTGTATGTCTAGACACCCTTCTGCCGACTTTAGCCCTGCCCCTGTAATCTCGTTGCACGAGCGGAGCTGGCGAGGCCAACATGCAGAGGCAGCCTCTTCACTGTGGTGGCACGCCTGGCGCTGAGCTAGAGGGGCAGACGCTCTGCTTACAGTTGCGCAGCTGCAGGTCTCAGCACTGTTGTTTACAGATATGTGTCATGCATGGCAGGTGACTGCAGTGATGGTTTGTTCAAAGCAAGGCAGGGCCGGGGCATTTTGCGTCGGCAGCTGCATGCGTTGTGCAAGCAAGCGTGCGGGTTGACATTGGGTGGCATGCGTTGAAAACGGACAACAGAACGCTAGCAAAGGAAAAGCGGGCGCTACAAGCAGGATCAGGTGGGCAGCAGGAAAAAAACGTGTACAGGGCAACATGCTGTGAGCTGATGTGGCTGCTATTGAAGAAAGCAACAAAATGCACCTGTTCCCTCTGAATGAGGGCGCACCCAGGGTTGGACTGCAGGTGTGAAGCAGGCGCCAGCTGCAGGCGTGGCTGTCAGCCGGGGAAACAATGCGTCTCGACTCCAATGCGCTCTCTCCTGCCCAGCTGTGCTTCACAAGCTGTGCCTCACACCACCAGGGCGTCCAGGTCAGCATCCTCGTCGTCCTCATCCCCGCCCATACCGCTGCAGGGCAGGCAGCAGGGTGCAGCAGGGTGCAGCGCAGCGGTCAGACAGAGGTGTGGCCCGCCAACCGCTGCCCTGGCAGGTGCAGTTGGGCAGCACGCCCGGCACCTGGGGGCAACGTGCAGCAGCACCTCCCCTGCCTGCAGGGCTTGCAGCAGGCTGCTGTCCGATCCTGACAGCAGCAGGACTGGACTCATTGCAGCTAGCCGGGCCCTCCAGCAGCTGGGCTCAGCCGATCGGCACTCGTCAACCAACAAGCACTTGCCTGCTCCTCAGGATGGCGGTCACGTCCAGGAAGCGCTCGCCCGCGCCCTCCGGGTGCGCCTGCAGCACAACAAGGCAAGGGTGTGCTGGTGCTCCGGGCAGGGCATGCGCCGCACTTGGGTCGAGCTGGCGCCATCAGCGCAAGCTCCTACCACCACGCTGCTCCCTGCACCCTGCCGCTCCCTGCAGCGCTCGCGGCACCCGGCACCTCGGCACAAACCGCTCATAGCACTCTCAGCACAACGCTTTGACAGCCAGCACCAGCCAGCTCGGCAGCCCGGCTTGCCTGCCGCGGGCCGGAGGCCTCCCATGCATCCATGATCTCATCGCGGCTCAGCCCCTGCTCCATGCTGCCCATCATCCCATTCAGCTGGTGGTTGGCAGCAGCCGCTGATGCCTGCTCGCCGCGCGCCGCAGCCGATGAAGAGCCGCCGGAGCAGCCGCAGCCGCCGCCAGACGCGGCCTGCTGTGCACAAGGGGCAGCAGGGGGTTGGGTGGGCAGGGGCAATAGGCGCAGCTGGTGAGTGAATGGTGTATAAAAATTGAATGAGGCAACAGCCAAAACTTGGTGAGTGAGCCATGCCCACAGCTCGTGCAAGCAGCGCACCTGGCTGTGCTGCGCCGCGTGTTCGCCGCCGCTGCCGTTGCCGCCGCCGCAGCACCCGCCGCCGCCGCTGGCTGGGGGCGCGCAGGGCCGCGGCGCCGGCCGGACGGGACGTGCATGAAGCCGAGGAACCCGTTTGGGGGCCCTGCAGGCGCTCAGGCAGCGCGGCCGCGCCGATAGGGTTTGCAGCATGCTGAACCGGTGGCGCGGAGGGGTTTCGAGACTGCTGGGAGTTGTGCGAAGGGTGTACAGCGCACGCAGCTGCCGAGGAGGCTACAGGGCTTGCCAGGCAGGGTTGTCCACGTGGCGCCCAATCGCGATCCCTCCAGCTGCAGCGGGCTGCCCGTGGTGCTCACTGCACTCGTGCATCGCAGCTGAATTGCCAGCGGGGCCCGGGAGGCAGCCAAACAGCGCCAGCCGCGCACCCACCGCCCGACCGCTGCGCAGAGCAGGCCTGGCGCCCTCCGCACAGCTGCACTCAACATGGCAGCACTGGCATGCGCCATGGCAGCGCCCATGGCCGCGGCGGGCAACCGTACCTGCGCGGGGGCCTCCACCAGCGGTCGCTGGGCGGCCCAGTCCCCTGCGGCGGGATCCAGGCGTCGCAGTGGGCAGTGGTCAGAGCGTAAGCCGCACCAGCAGCTGCAGCAGGTGCGGCTAGGCGCCCCTGCTGCCGCCGGCGCCGGGCAGCGGCGGCGGCGCCGCGGCGGCCTGGCGGTCGTGGCCGGCCTCTTTGGCTCCGGCGAGATTGTTGAGGTGAAGGACCTGAAGGGCATCCGGGTGCTGAAGAACGAGGACGACACGCCGCGGGTGGAGTACCTGGTGGAGTGGAAGGACGGCTCCCCCGACACCTGGTGCGCTGCTGTGGGGTGGCTGCCCCCTTGGCAATGGGACGGTGGGTGGATCACGGGGCTTGCCTACTGCCGCGGTGTGCATGTTAGCTTGCTGGCTGGGGGCGCTGGATTGCCGACTCCATTCCATGGCACCTGCTCGGCCGCAGATGCGGGCTGCAAGGGTGCAGTTTGGTTGCTTTGCCCGTGCGCCGCACGGCGGGGGCACGCTCCTTGCCGGCTTGCAGCCTTGCTGGTTCGAAATGCCCTGCTCTTGCCAACCGTCCCGCCTGTTGCAGGGAGCCGGCAGGCAACCTTGCCGACAACCTGCTGCGCGACTACGAGCAGCGCTGGTGGGGCGCCGTCAAGAAGGTGCGGGCGGCTCCCAAGCATGCTTTCTTGTTGGCGTGAACCACACCGGCTTTCATGCTCTCAGCCATGCCAAGCACCTGCCCGAGGCGGCAGTCATCCCCGCTTCTGATGGGTGGCTCCACCTGCTCTTGATTGCTGTGCGGTGTTGCGCGCATCGACCCGCAGGGCGATGAGGAGACGGTCAACACAATGATGGAGTGCGGCGGCGACGTGCTGGCGCGCACGGGTGCGCACTGGCGCTGCTGTATGTGCTGTATGGCCAGGCGGGGCAGAGCAGCAGAGCAGGGCAGCAGATGGAACCTTGATGCATGCAGTGGGCAGCCGGCAGTGCTGCGCAGCTGGGAGCAGACTGCTGGAGCTGGAGATGGACTGCATGCACGTGCCAACCGCCTGCTGCCCCTGTAGCTCCCCTTCACATCCCTCCCCTCCCTGCCCCCTATCCCTGGCCCGCAGTGGACGAGAACCGGCGGTCAGCAGTGCACTTTGCAGCAGCCATGGGCAAGGCGCAGCTGGTGCAGCGCCTGCTGGCGGCGGGCGGCGAGGTGGACCTGGCCGACAAGGAGGGTAAGCAGCGGTGCCAGCAGTGCCATGGCTGGGCCTCTTGGTTCTGGCTGCGCACCAGTCTGTGGGCTGCATGGGCGCGGCAATAAGGTAGACGCACCAGTGCAGTGGCTGCATGTACTGCCGCACATCTCAGGTGCAGGCCGCGCTTCATGCTGCTCCGCCTTGCTACCCATCTGGCAGGCTACACGCCGCTGCACATGGCGGCAGGCTACATGCACACATCCACCATTGCGGCGCTGCTGGCGGGCGGCGCAGACCCTGAGCAGGAGGACCGGCAGGGCCGCAGGTGCGCCTTGCTTGGCCACCACTGTTCATGGTGGCAGTGGTGGTTGCGGGGGCGAGCAGGTGCACGGTCCCGCAGGCAGGCCGGCTGGCCATGCAGGGCACCTGTCCGTTGGCATGTGCTGCTGCTGTTCCCGGTGTGACAGAGCGCGTGCAGTGTCCTTCATTAATCATTCGGAGTGCTGCCCCCTTTGCAGCCCCCTCCAGCTGCCTCGCGCTGCTGCCTGCCACCACCACCCCTGCCGTCTCACACCCACCGCATGCTGCACACTCTCCTTTGCCTGGTTGCAGCCCACTGGAGCTGGTGGAGAGCCTGCGCGCCGCGCTGCCGGCCACCAACCCCATGACGGTGCAGCGGCGCATGGCGCTGGAGAATGTCATCCAAATGCTCACGGGTGGGTGCTTGTTTGCGTGTGGCATCTGCATGGCGGAAGTTGCGGATGGGCGCTGCCCTTCCTTGGACGTGGCCGCCTCCTCCAGACTCTGGCAGGCAGCACACTGCTTGCAACGGCGTGTCGCTCGCGGGGAGGGGCATGTGGGCGGCGGCACACGAGTGCTGCACGTGTTTTTGTGCCCTGGCTGTGGCTCACATGTTTGAGGATGTGGGCCCCATTATGAGGGCCATGCTTTGGACAGTGCAAGCCACACACACGTGTTTGTGCCCTGGCTGCAGCCAACATGTTTGAGGATGTGGACCCCGCGGCGGTGCTGGAGAAGCGGGTGAACGAGGAGAGCGGGCACACTGAGTGGCTCATCAAGTTTGAAGATGAGGAGGAGGTGCGGGCTGGCTGGCGGAAGTGTGGGGGGCTGGCTGGGAAGGCTGCGGCGTAGTGGCCGAGGAGCGGGCCTGGAGGGTGGGGCGCTTTGCAGTTGCAAGCGGGCTGCGCGGCCCGGTTTGCAGTGCGCTGCTGTAGCGCCCCTGCTTCCCACAAGGGTTGCGGGCCACCACTGACCCTGGGTGCCTCCCTCCACCTGCCACCTTGAACCCCCAAACCCAACCAACCCCAATCCCTCGCCACACTGTGTGTGCCCTCTGCAGCCAATTTGGGTGGATGCCAAGTACGTGAGCCAGGAGGTGGCAGAGGACTATGAGAGCGGGCTGGAGTATGCGCAGGTGATGCTGGGCTCCTGGAGCTGCTTGCGTACTGGCTCGATGGCTCTCTCGCTTGGAGTTGCATGCGATGCTCGGAGTTGGGCTGTGTTTGCACTGGGATGAAGAATGCCAGGGGCCGTGGCCGCTTTGCCTTCAACAGTGCAAGTTGATAGTGCCAGCGGAGGCCGTGCGGTGCCCGCTGCTGCCCTGCGGGGGCCATGCCTGCGGCTGCTGCCGGCGCTGTAGCTGTCCCGATGGCATTGGAGATGCATGGCTCTGAACCCCGGCTCCCCCCACCCTTCCTGCGCGTCACCGCAGGCTGAGGCGGTGATTGGCATGCGCCAGCGCGGCACGATGCGCAAGTACCTGATCAAGTGAGGCCGCTGCGCTGCGCTGTGCTCTGCTGTGCTCTGCTCTGCTGCGCTGTGCTCCAGCGTATGCTCTTGAAGCGCATGACTGGCCCAGTCATCAGTGCTGCCGACACCCTGCTGCTGCTGTGCCCCACTGGCAGGTGGTCGGACGACTACCCCGAGACTTGGGAGCCGGAGGAGCATGTGTCCCCCGACCTCATCCGGCTGTGGGAGGAGCAGCAGCAGGTGTGCGCAGCTGCCTGCTGGCCAGCAGCTGGTCTGGCGGGGCGGCATGAATGCAGCGCAGCGTGCTGCCTGTGGCCCTCTCAGCCCACTAACCCATCTTCTTTCATGCATTCCCCACCACCCTCCACTTGCAGGGTGCGTCTGACTCCTCTGCCAACGGCAGCCAACCAGGCAGCAACGGCAGCGCAGCAGCAGCAGAGGGCAACGGCGCCGCAGCGCCCCGCATGCAGCTGCAGGGCAGCGCCGCATGAGGGGCCTACCAAACCTATTGTTGTTTGCATTTTCATTGCCTTCCTTGCTCCCCCTGTAGCTCTTTCATCTACCAACTGTTTCATCGCATCAACCTGACTGGTCAGGCATCCGCTGTGGCCCAAGCACTGTAAGAGAACCAGCAGAGGGGACTGCTAGTGGCGCATGACCGCTGTGCAATGAGCGCCTGTCCCGACTGCTGCAAAGTTACAGGGGCAGGGCGGCTGCCAAGTCTGGCAGCCAGGTACGAGTGGGCATGCACTGATGTCCCATCTGCCTACAGCCTGCGTAGAACCTCAGCTACAACTTCAGCTGCCCTCAGATCTTCACACCCTTCCTGCGCAGGTGCTGCACAACCAGCTGCTGCGCCAGCTCCTGCACCAGCCTCTCCTGGTTGGACTGCATCGCCTCATACAGCTGCCGCTCCAGCGCTGCCTGTGCAGCCCACTGTTTCCTGCACGTCTCCACCACGCCCCGCAGCTCGCGGCTGTGCTTCTGCAGCGCGTGCCGCAGGTTGCGCTGCCGCTTGAGCTGTGACATCTCGATCACCCTGCACGTGTGGCAGCGTGTGACAGGGATGCAGAGGGGGGCTGTCAGTTGGGCGCATGCTGCAGTAGCAGCAAGGGGGCGAGCCTGGGTCGAATGGGCCCAGTTAACCCGACCTTAAGAGCATAAGAAACGCCTGCCTTGCTCCTTCACGCACCTGTCATATTCTCGCAGCGCGACCTGCACCCGTGTGTGCTCCGGCCCCAGCTCCTGCGCCAGACCTGCAGCACGAGCGGCGGGTGGAGCGGGGAGGGGTGCAGTGAAAGCCGCAAGCGGGGTTGTTGTTGATCCCACCAGCAAGCCCAATCAGGCTGTCCTGTAGCCATGGCTGCCCAGCCCTGGACCGCTCCGCTGCAGCCCACGTGCAGCCCAGGTGCTCAACCACAGACGCGCAGACTAACAGCCTCACTAGAGACGAAGGTGGTCATCAGGGTCAGCACACGCTTGACCTCTCTCTGCGTCGACGCTGACTTCCAGTGGCGCTCCAGCTCATACCGGCTCTCCACCAGCTGGCTGCTTGCAATGGGGCAACGTGTGAGGGAGGAACAAACAGCAGCGCGTGTTGCAATAGGAGACCGATATGGGGGGGGCAGCAGCTGGCAGCTGGTCTCGTGCACTGTCAAGAGCAGCGGCTAAGCGCCCCGGCGCAGCTGGCCCGCGGACGCAGTCCGCCCAAGCCATGCCGCTGCGTCCTCAGCAACCGCACCTGATCCCGTGGTGAAAGCTCGCATCCGCGCCAGCACATTTCCACAGTACGTGAACCGGGTTCACCTGCACATGGGCACACGGGGCAGGGCAGAGAGGCAGGGGGGCACGGCAAACGTGTCAGGTGGAGCAGCTCACAAGGTGCGCATCAATTGCCCCTGCGTTATAAGCGCAAACGCTGGCCACGGCAAGCAAAGTCGCCCAGCCGGGCAGCCGTGGGTAGAATGTCAGCAACACTATGTGTAACCCAGCCCACGCCTCTGCACCTTGCCATAGAGCCATTGCATCAGCTTGGTGCACCAGCCACGGGTGCCGCCCAACCTGACCACTGCTGCTTCGATGGCGTCAAGCTGGTCCATGCGCTGGACGGCCACTGCCATGCCATCCCTGAGCAGCGGCTGAGCCTCGCTGTGCCGGTGTGCCGCTGCAGCAGGTGGGTGGGGCGGACACGTGGCAAGCGTGGCAGGCTTGAGAACCAGCTTGCATGGATTGCGGTGCGGATGCACTCGACGCCTAACAAGCCCAACCCTTCCAGTTGCGGTCCTCCCGGCTCGAGCAGTGGCATTGATTCACAGCAGCCACCCTTCCCACCTGCGAGCGCAACGCCGAGCGGAATGCCTGCCAGCACAGTTGCTGTGTCTTTCCGCCCCAGCCGCTTTTCCTGCGGGCCACGCCAGTTAAATGGCACATGTGCCTCAGCAAAGCTGGGCAGTGGGGCCGTTCGTCGACAGTGCGAGGCGGCAGATTCGCTGCCGCAATGCAACGAAAAGGATGGTCAGCTGCCTGCCTCATCTCAACCTGCACCTACACCTGCACACCCAGCCAGCCCCCCCAGGCAGGCAGCCAGCACTGCCACCTCCAACAACCAGCCCATCACAGGCTGCCAGGGCGGCGAGCCACACTGCAGCATGCCCAGCAAGCCCCGCAAACCCTGCCCTGCTGCACTACACTCACCCGCATCTCGTAGGCTGCCAGGGCTACGCGTAGCGCCACATTGTACTGCCCAGCCTCCAGCAGCAGCGGCAGCAGCTCCAGCGAGGCAAAGGGCAGGGTGGTGAGGGTGGCCAGCTCTGCGGACGTGGAGGCAAGCGAATCGGCAGTGGCAGCAGCTGTGGGACGCTATGCAGTGTGGGAGTGCAGCGGCAAACAGAAGCAAACAGCAGCTAGGATAGAGGGATGCAGCGCACAGCCTCGCAGACATCATGGCTGATCGCACGGAGCATGGGTCTGCCAGCCCCAAGCAAGGGCGGGTCGCCTGTTGCAACCCCGTGCCGCACCTTTGTCCAGCAGCGTATCCGCGGCTTCGTCTTGACCCGCCTGCCGCAGCTCCTGCGCCCTGCCAAGCAGCTGCTCCAGCTCGTGCGCAAAGTTGCGATGTGAGGTGGCCGACAGCGTGATGGCGTCTCGCCCCGCATGCAGCCAGGCTTTGATGCCTGGCCCTGCTGCGCCGCTGCGTTTCCTTTGCACCACAATTTCCATGCTGCTGAGTCCTTCCTTGATGGAGCGCAGCCAGACGTGGATGCCCGGCTGCGGTGCAGAGGGGCCGCCGCTGCCGCCGCCGCCGCTGCCGCCGCCGCCGCTCAATGCTCTGGCGCCGCACAGCGCTGCGGGTGCTGAGCATGATGACGGCGTTTCTTCTAGCAGGAGTGGATGCCGCAGCGCCGCGCAGAGGCCCGCTGCAGCAGGGGCGCCCAGCGAAAGCGAGCTGGAGGCCGCAAGGGCCCTCAATGCTGGCAGCAGAGAACTCCGCATACTTTGTAATGTCAATTGCCTGCCGGGTTTGCGCTGATCAGGTGGGGCGGTGGCGGTGGCGGCTGACGTGGGTCAGCCGCTGAGGCACAAGAACCGCCCACCAGCGCGGCTCGAGCAGCAGGCGGCGGTGCAGGCCCTGCTGGGTGCAGCTGCCTCCTTTCCCATCCTGTGCAGCTACACCGGCAGGCCGCTGGGAGGGTGCATGCCTTACTGATGAATGATTGTGGCGGTGCCAAGGTTGCGCCGGGGCGGCGTGCCACCTGTAGAGGCATCCCTGTGGGGTGTTCCGTTGGCGTGGCTCATCGCCGACTATTAATACAGTAGTACATGAGTGCGTGGACTCGTCAGTGCAGCACGCCCTCGATGGGCGCACGACGGATCTGCCGGTGCAGCGGATGCGCACTGCCGCCGGCGCCGCCACGAGCAGCGGCGCCGCCCCGCCCGACTGTGCCACACCCCAATCGACCAGCCCGTTTGTGCGATCGGCATGCTGCCTGGTGCCATGCACACCGGGCAGCAGCGGGGGAGGGGAGAGTAACCAGGGCCGTGCCCATGACGGGCGACGTGTCCTCCCGCACAGTTTCGAATTCTGCACCCCCCGGCCTGCGGCATTGACCCAGCAGCGATCGCCGGCCCGCCTGCAAGCTGCTGCGAGCGCCCCGCCGCTGCCCGACCGCCCACCCGCCACCCAGCCCAGCCCGGCCGCGCCCCACCACCCCCCAGCGAGGTGATCGCGCGTTCAATTAGCTGGGCAGCCTGACAGGAGGCGTGGCGGCCGCCGCGCCGCGGGGCCAGGCCGCTGCGCCGGTCGCCCCGCCCGCCAAGGCGCCCTGGCGGCCTTCTGCAGCATCCGGCAGCAGCTGCGTATGACAGCCGAGCCGCCCGATGGGCGCGCCGCTGGCCTGGTGCCAGCGGCGGTGGCGGCAGGGAGCACCCGCCGCCGCCACCCAACTCGGTCAACCTGCCCTCCTCCTGCTGCAGGAGCAGAGCTGCCATGGCACGCACGCGGTCGGCGGCCAAGGCCGTGGAGGAGCCGGAGCGCGAGGACACGGGCATGGTGCTGCCGCCCGTGCCCTCTCAGGACGACCAGTCGCAGGACCCGGCGGTGCGTGCTCGACGGCGCCGGTCTCTGCCTGGCTGCCTGCTGGCTGGCTGCTACCAGGAGCTTGGGCTGCCGCACTGCTGCTGAACTGCTGCACTGCTGCCGTGCGGCTGCTGTCGCTGCTGCTGCGAGTTCGACACGGCTGCTGTGTGCGCCCAATCGTCTTGGCTTGACGCTGGGGCCCCCCACCCAATTGCTTGCAGGTGTGGGACATGATCATTGTGGGCGCCGGAGTGGCGGGCGCGGCCTTTGCCTACCAGCAGGCAAGCAGCGGGAGGCACGGCAGAGGGGCTGTTGGGGAGGTGCCACACGCTGTCGGGGAGGCGCCTCACTGTCTCGTAGCAGCAGAAGGAGCGGCAGCATGTGGCGGCAACGTGGCTGTGCAGCGGTTCCATCAACGCTTGCGCGAGTGGCCTCGCGCGTCCTCACGTGCTTGCCTGCTGATTCGTCCATTACGTCTGCAGGGATGCTCCGGCCGCCGGGTGCTGCTGCTGGAGCGTGACCTGTCGCAGCCTGACCGCATCGTGGGAGAGCTGCTGCAGGTGGGGAGGCTGTGCCGCTTGCTGCTGAAGCATGCTGCTGCTGCTGCTGCCGGTGCTGCCACTGCTGCCTCTTTGGTACTGATGCTCCAGCCGCGGCACGTCGTTTGCTGCTGCCGCCAGCGGCTGCTGGGCTGTTGCGGCCCCGCTGCTGCTGCAGTTGGCTGGTGCACACACTGCTGCCCCACCACCTGCCCCTGCTGCCCCACAGCCCGGCGGCTACTTGCTGCTGAAGCGGCTGGGATTGGCGCACTGCTGCGACGGCATCGGCGCGCAGAAGGTGAGGGGCACCGGGCACCAGGTGCCGTACTGCTGGGGTGCTTCAGGCAGCCTGAAGGTTAGCGAGGGGATGCAAAATCAAGCTGTGCCTGTGCGAGCATGCAGCCCACCCCCCATTCAACTTGAATCCGCGTGCCTCCCGTGGCTGCAGGTCAAGGGCTACTGCATGTTCAAGGACGGGCGGGAGGCCAAGGTTGATTACCCCACCGAGGGCCTGGGAGACGACATCGCGGGCCGCTCCTTCCACCACGGCCGGTGGGTGCTTGTGCGCTGCGCAAGCTGCTGCTGTGCCTTGGGGCTGGTCGGTAGGCGGCGGCTCGTTGGCATTGCCGTCTGCAGCCTGCCTCTTACCGGGCAGCATTGCCTGCTTGTGATGCGTGCTCCTTCGCACTCATGCACGGTGTACCCCACCCCCCTCCCGCCTGCGGCAGGTTTGTGCAGAAGCTGCGGCAGTCGGCCGCCAGCCAGAAGAGCGTGACGGTGCGGCAGGGCTACGTGCGGCGCCTCGTCAACGGTGGGTTGTAGGGGATGGGATGCAGGCAGGCTGGCTGGGCATGGTGTGGGCATGCTTGTGCCTGTTTTCGCGCGCCAGACGCCTCCCCCCACTGTCACTGCACCAGTGCTCAGGAAGCCATACAGTGCCGCGCGCTTGCCACAGCATTGCATGTCAGAGGCAGAAGCACCGACCCTGCTGAAAACTGCTCACGCTCTTCCCCTCTGCAGATGTGGATGAGGAGTGGGAGGAGGGTCAGGTGGTCACTGGCGTGTGTTACAAGGGCGCAGATGGGCAGGACCACGTGGCCAAGGCGCACCTGACGGTGAGCACCAGAGCAGTGAGGGGGTGCGATGTTGCTGAGCACCAGAGCAGGAAGGGGGTGCGATGCAGGCATGCTTTCGGTGAGGCGCACGGCATGGGAGGGTAGGGCCACCTCGCCACGGAACACCAAGCGGTTTGTGTGTTCAAGCTGCTGGTGCAACAGCCGTGCAGATTGTGTGCGGTGCCATGCACAGCGCGTTATGCCAGTACATGCACAACCAACCCCTCATTATGCTTCCCGGAGTTGCCTGCTGATCCGCAGATAGTGTGCGACGGCATGTACATCTGCCCTGCACCTCGTGCCAGTGCATTACATCCAGCCATGCTCACAACACACTCGCATCCCGACCTTGCCAACCGCATTGGATGTGCCAACTTCAACCGCAGATTGTGTGCGACGGCATGTACAGCGCATTCCGCAAGAAGATGACGCGCACCGACGTGAAGCACCCCTCCTTCTTCATCGGCCTGCTGCTCAAGGTGCAGTGCGGTGCCTGTGCTCTCTGCTGGGCTTCACCCACGCATGGAACTCCTTGGGAGGCTGTACCTTCTCTTGCAGCACTTCCCACTGCCGCACGAGAGGCAGCGTCACGTGCACCTCCAAACAGCTCTTTCATCTGTGTGCATGTGCATCCCTTGTCACACCCTGCAGGACTGCCCGCTGCCGCACGAGGGGTACGGCCACGTCATCCTGGGCAAGCCCTCCCCCTTCCTCTTCTACCCCATCTCCAAGACTGAGGTGCGTGACCCAAGCAGTCGGAACTGCAGCAGGCCTGCTGCAGCTTGCTTGCAGAAGGGCTTGGCCGGCTGCACACCTGTGCCACAGCGGCACGCCCTGCTGCCCTGCTCCACCCTAAACTGTGCGGCGCACATGCTCTGCCAATATATGTGTTGTTCTGCGCCCGCAGGTGCGCTGCCTGGTGGACTACCCCGGCGAGAAGTTGCCCTCGGTGACGGGCGGCGAGCTGGAGTGGTACCTGCTGGACACGGTGGCTCCTCAGGTGCGTGGGCGATTGTTGGTCATCGATCTGTTCAGCCTTTCCTGAAGATTGAATGCGCTCGTAGTTAGGCCAGCTTGCTTAGCACCTGCTGGGCACTGCGGTTCCACACAGGACGGCCTGGCTGGCAAGCGGGCCGCCTCATAGCTGTGCGTTGTGTGGGGGGTTCCAGCCGCCGGCTGTCGAGGCACACCTCCTCATGGTCCGACAAGGCTGCCTGCCCTGTTGCAAATGTGCTTCCTCCCCCTCTCCTCCCCACCCTGCCCACCACCCAGGTCCCCGCATGCCTGCGCACCCACTTTGAGGCGGCGGTGAAGCACGGCCGCATCCGCTGCATGCAGAACAAGCAGGTGCGCTGGCGGCAAGTTTCCGGTTGATGCTGTGTGATGGCTGATTGAGCCTCTGCTGTTGTGCGCCCTCCCTCTCGCATGCACGTCTTGTGTTGCGCCTCACCAGCCGGCTCATTGTTTCGTCCCCGCAGGTGACCAGCCAGCCACTGCACCCTGCGGGCGCGCTGCTGCTGGGCGATGCATTCAACATGCGCCACCCACTGACCGGTGAGGGCCTGAGGGCTGCCTGGGTAGGAGGAGATAGTGGAGAGCGGATGGTGGTGTAGGAAAGATGTCACTCCGTACTGCAAGTGGGGTGGCTTGCTTGCTGCCGCGCACGTGTTTGTGCATCGACTTGCCCCCAGCTTGCCCAGCAACAACACGTATTCCATCTTCTGCTCCTCTTGCCCGCAGGCGGCGGCATGACGGTTGCCTTCTCAGACACCAACCTGCTGTGCGACATGCTGCGCCCGCTGCCTACCTTTGCCAACAAGGTCACGGTGTCAGGTGAGAGGGGGCACACCCTTCGCTGGCAGCGCGTCTCCCCTGGGACGTGCGTTGTGGTTGCGCTGAAGTTTGTGTGCCTTGCCTGGGTGCCAGTAAAGCAGCTGCGCGGTGTGCTTCCGCCGCGGCACGGCTGCCGCAGTCGGAGCGAAGCCTGCCGCACTGCCCCCACACCCGCAGACGCCACCTCTGCCTTCTACGTGCGCCGCAAGCCGCTGAGCGCCACGATCAACACCCTGGCCAACGCGCTGTACAAGGTGCGGAATGTTGATAGTTTTGGCGCGTGGGCGTGGCCGCTGGACCGGTGTAGAGCCCCTCCCCCATCAGCGGCAGCGAAGGCACACACCACTGGAATGCTCGCAGCAGGGGCTGGTCACCTTCCGCTGCACAGCCGACCTGGCGTCCTTGCTTGCGCCTCCTTCTTTCACAGGTGTTCTGTGCCAGTGACTCCAAGGCGCACGAAGAGATGCGGCAGGCCTGCTTCGACTACCTGGCCCTGGGCGGCGTGTACTCGGGTGAGTAACACCAGTGTGTGCTTGGCTGGGTTAAATGGCCCGCATAGATGGCTGGGTTAGATGGCCCCATAAGAAACAAGATCTGCTTGGACTACCTGGCACTGGGCGGTGTGCGCTCCGGTGGTACTCCAGCTCTGGAGCTGGCTGTTGGAGCCTGGCCGCCTGCTGCGGAGGCGGTCGTTCACAATAACTGCATCATGCAGCGCAACGCCCGACCTCCCGCGTATGTGTGCCGCCTCCCTTTGCACTGACCAGCATGGTTGAGACCCCGCACTCACCAACACGGCTGGCCCTCGTCTGCTCGTCCCCATCTGCAGCGGGCCCGGTGTCGCTGCTCTCCGGCCTGAACCCGCGGCCCTCTGTGCTCGTCATGCACTTCTTCATGGTCGCGCTGTTTGGCGTGGGCAGGTGGGCAGATGGGCGGGCAAGCCAGCGGGCTCACGGCATGAGCACGCGTCCGCTGCTGGGCCAGCACTGACCTGCCAGTTGCTGCGTGTAGCGCCATGTTAGCGCCATGCGCGCGTTCAAGTGGCCACTCCCACCCTGCCTCCCTCCACCCCACCCTGCCTCCCTCCACCCCACC